>PVJL010019010.1:0-14758 GCA_004026885.1 Lyroderma lyra | reverse complement strand
GGAAGAATTTCCCAGGCAGGAAAGGTCTTGCCACAGAGGAACTGAAAGAAGCTAAGTGTGGTGCTGAAGCAGGACAGTGGGGTGAGAGGGGCCAGGTCCTGGAGAGGTGGGCACACAGCAGGCACCTCAGCTTCTGATTTTTAGGAAATGGGAAGTGCTTGGAGGAAGTTCCGTGGAGGAGAGACAACATCAAGTGTGTGTTGTAATGAGATCCCTCTGGCTGCTGGGCTGAGCGTGGATGGGAAGGTGGCCAGGTAGGAGGCACCTGGTACAGCCAATTCAGGCAACCTGGTGGCAGCAGGTAAGATGGGAGGTCATTGTCACTCTGAAGGATGGATTTCGGATGTGGGGTGGGGAAAGAGATGTCAGATGTCAATGGGTAATATCTTAAAAGATAAAGTCAATAGTCATACACATATAAAATGAGGATGTGTCAAAGATTTATTTCACGTAATAATGAATGAAGCAATAAGGTGTCACAACTTGTCCAAAGGAAAAGTAAAAAGAAAATGGTGAAATGAATTTATAAAACCTGTTCTTTTCATAGAGCAAGAGTTTCTGGTATGTCACCAGACACGCCTAATTTGCATTTCTGTGGGCAAGAATGGTTTGCATCGCTGTCTGCGTTCTGCAGATTAGCTGGTACCTGTGCAGAGATATGAAATAGTCGGGGCTAAAGCAGAGGCACATCCCAGATCCAGCTGATTCCAGAGCCCCCAGCGTTCTGTGAAAGAATGTCTGAAAATCACTTTTGCCATTCTAAAGTCTGACATTTTTCCTCACAAAGGGGTAACTCATAACATCCTTGTCTGAGTTTATTGTCAGACAAGGACGATTGGGGGTGAGGGTGCGGGGACATGCACTGAGATTGCGGGGAGGGACTTGGGACATTTGAGGAGCCTGTGGCACATCAAGGTGAGGTCCTAGAAGTGCTGCTGGAGAGATGGCTTTTCAGCTGGGGCTTTAAGAGGAAGCAGGAGAAGGACATAAAAGGTAGGAAGGGGGTCCCAGAAGAGGGAGAAATTCAAGCAGAGGCCCGAAGGTGGGAAAGAATGGGGTATGCATGGGGAACTGGGGGTCAGACATAACAATCACGTAAGTATTTGCACATCCATCGTTACTCGGTGTGCAGCCAAGCACCAAGCCAGTTGCTCCACTAAGGGAAGACTCTCTTTTGGTGACATCTTTCATAGAGGACTGTCTTCACCCCCTGAGGACAGCAACCAGTGCTGTGCACAAGGGCTCCGGAGGCTGAGGACCTGACTGAAAACCCCAGCTCCATGGCCTACTACTAGCTGGGTGACAGGGGACAGTCACACTGCCTTTCCGTGCCTCAGGCTTGGTATCCATGCCGCCAGCTGCTGTAACATGAAGACCGCGTGACCCCTGGTTAGCTCGGGGCCTGGCACGCTGTGTGCCCGGGAAGTGTCGGCAGTAACAGGAGGAGAAAGCCCTTGCAGGCTCGGCAGGGTGTCTCTATGTTACCTAAGAGGGGAGTCTCCTGGAGTGTGAGGGAACCCCCGGGAAGGGAACTGAGGCCCCTCCAGCCCACAGCCAGCACTAGTGGCAGGCACCTGAGGGACGCCATCTGGGACCTCCCAGCCTCAGTGGGCCCGTCTCCCCGGTGTGTGCCATCACACGAGTGATTCCAAGAAAGACCGGAAGAACCACCCAGATTGCTAACTCACCCCACTGAAAGAAACAATAAACCATGTTTTTACCACTAAGTTTTGGGGTGAATTTTTTATAGCAACAGATAAGAAAACGTGGCAGAGGGTGACCTCTCCGTGGGCTGTAACATCAGTTTGCTGGGGGGAAACAGCCTTACACAGGAAGACAGATGGGGGTGTCAGAGTACGTCTCACAGGGAAGGGATCCAATGCTCTGCTGTGTGACACCCCACCCCAAAGCTGGCGGTGAAAACCCTCACCGTTTTATCCTGCAAACAGTGTCGTGGGCCGGAAGTCTGGACAGGGCCCAGCAGGCGTGGCTCCCCGCTGTGTCCCACGAAGGCCCAGCCGGCTGTCCCCGACGGTTGGCCCCGGCTGCAGTGAGCTGACGGCGCCCGGCTCTGCCTGCTGGGTGAGCACCCGCTTCTCTCCGGCGTGTCTGCCGGGATCGGAACGTCCGAATCGGCCTGTTCACGTCCGTGTGTGGCAGCTACAGTCAGACGGCGGCCACACGTGGGAACTCACTGTCCCCGGTCTCTCTGTGTGAGCTTGGGCTCCCTAACAGTGTGGTGGCCTCGGGGCGATTGGACTCTTACTTGCTGGCTGGTTCCTTTCAGAGCAAGAGGGCCACACAGCCCGGGTGGAAGCTGCATGTCTTCTGATGACCTCGTTTCAGAGGTCCCCAAAGGTCACATTCATTTGGCCCACTGAGTCACTGCAGCCGGCCAGGCTCACGGGCCGAGGGGAGAGCCCGCTCTGAATGGGACGGGCAGCAGAGAGTCTGCGGGCCACGGGACGCTTCGCCACGTGCTTTGTGTGCCAAGTCTAAGACATCACTGTTTGGAAGACACAAACTGTCACCACAGATACCAAAATGGGAAACAGTGGTCAGGACAGAATTAATGACATGTGGTCTGCACGTGCTCAGTGGTGGCACGAGATGGTTCCACTATGGATTTTGGTTCAAGTTCGAAAGTGGGCTGGATGAAATTCTAAAGGCAGGGCCGAGGAGCACTATTTCCAGACACCTGAGGGCTGAGAGATTGTCACCCAGAGGGTCTCCCTAACACAACTCTGTGTGTTGCCGTACATCACAGAACATCTCACACGAGGGAAAGGCGGGTAATGTAATAAACCCGCACAAAGCCATCGCTCTTCTTCAGCAACTGTCAACCCAGGCACCCGTTTTGTCTGGTCCATAGCTGACCTTCCCGCCCCAGACACTGCGTCACTTCCTCTGTAAAACCCGAGGAACAGTGTGACCTGGCGCCCTCTTTGTCGTGACCATAGTAATCCACTTGGCTCAGCAATTCATAATACTAACAGCCTCGCCAATGAGAACGGCGGACAGGGCTTTAACCAACAGCTTTTATTTCATTGTGTTGGGAGATTGGGAGAGGGAAGGGAGGTCACAGAAATGCTAAACTTGCCATCTGCCGCCGAGATGCCAGTAGGCAAAGTGCAAACTGAGCTGAGAGCACAGCAAGCGCGTGTGTGCTGGGAGTGAGGCAGCAGCCAGAGGTCACGGTTACAGCACATCCAGCTGGGCCCTGGGGCTGGGGAGTGGGGACAGGGGCTGCTGGGGGCTGCCGTGCTGGGCACGTTGTCACTCTGACTGAAACAAGAATGACAAAGAGAGTCGGGGTTGGGGAATCAACAATCGAAATCCTCAGCCCTCTAGGCTGTGCAGTAGTACAATTCCTGTTACCTTTTATTTAATTAAAATTTTTTGAAAAGTTCATTTGCATGGCTATTATTTCTTAATAACAATGTCCTTAAATTGCTTTTATTTAAATTTATGAGAGCATTTTGTTCTACCTGAAGATGAGAACCGTCTAGTTTATGCCAGGAAGCCATGGTTGTCAGCTGTCCGTCATCAACAGTAAAGACCTGTATTCTGTCAGCTTCTGAGCATCATGGGCGAGACCTACTTAACTACTGAGAAGTCACATCACAAGGAGTGACCACGCTGGGTGGCCATGTGAAAAAGTTAGAGCAGCCTCCAACAGTCTGATTCGCACTGGGGTCCCTGAAACCGTCTGGGACAGTCCTCATGCATCTTCGTAGTACGGTGAGCACGTCACGTGAACAGGGACAAAACCCTCAGGATGTGATGCTGTGAGTCCCCCTCGCTGCACTGCAGCCCCCAGGGCCATGGAGGTGCTGGGATTTCTGGCCGATCCCTAGGTGGGCAGGATTACAAGTGTTTCCCTGTCTTATCTGTCTCCCAGCACCCTGGGGCCGCAATACAGGATGGTGACCTGCTTTTTAATAAGCAGCCCCTCTCCATTTTTAGCTAGGGGGTGCTCTGTACACTCAGGTTGAATGAGGTCCTAGAAGACAAACACATTTGCGTGTGAAGGGGCTTCCTGATTATTTAAAAATATCTTCCACTCTCTCCTTGGTCAGCCTCTGCCTCTGGCCCACGATGTCACTGTGAATTGGTCTGGGACACCCCTCTTTCCCCCTCCCCCATCCTAGCACAGGACCCAGCTCTAACCCCACATTGGCTCCCCACTCGGTTCAGTGCCCTTTATGTGACATTGGGAGTCCTCTTTCCCACTGGAGGGTGGGTCCCTCAGGGGTAGGACCTCTGACACTTGTCAGGCTACCTCCAGGGCGGGGCAGGTCTTCTCCAGAAGTAAAGTGTAGTGGTGTCGTGGGTTGAGTGGTGGGACCACAAAGATATGTGTGTGTCCAAATCTGTGGAACCTGTGAGTGTGACCTTATTTGGAAAAGGGGTCTTTGTAGATGTCATTAAGTGAAGGATACTGAGATGACGTCACCATGGATTACGTCAGTGGGCCGAAGACCAGTTTCTTATGAGACAGAAGATAAGGCACAGTCAGGAGAGGCCACATGCAGGTGGAGGCAGAGACTGGAGGGATGCCCACAGCTCATGAAGCCAGAAACTGCCAGTAGCTGCCAGAGTGGCTCCTCCCCAGAGGCTCCGGGAGGATCCACCCCGGCTCCGTCCCGCAAAGTTACTGTAGGGCCCGAGCGCCAGGGGTGGGGTCACCCCTGGGGGCCTCACACAGCGGGACTTGCAAAGGCGCATGGCGTCAAGGACACAAAACAGCAAATCCCCTGGCCACTCAGTCTCACAGGGGATGAAGCTAAGGACACACGAGAAACAAAAGTATTGGAGGAACCTAGAAATGCATCGACAGATAAGTCGGTAGTTAGATTGGCAGCAGTAGTAGCAGTTGGATATCCACCTACCTGTCCACCCAAGGGCAGAGGCAAGGTGGGACACAGGTAGAAAGAGCGAAGAACAAACCCCAAGCTCCACAATTACCTTAAAGTGCATGAAGTGAAACTTGACAAGAGAAACAGAGGGGCCACAATGATGAGGCTAAAGTGGTCTTACCTAAGAGTTTTTAATAATAGGAAGAGCCAAAACAGTCTTTAACGTGACCATACTGGGGCTGTCCCCTCCCTGCTTCAGGCAAGCCCTGGGACAAAGTGAGATGCGCAGACCTAAGCGGGATGGCTAATGGTGTTCTTAGAAAAGCAAAACTACGGAAGCATCTTTCTTAGGTTGCTTCTCATAGGATGTTTTTCAAAGGCATAAATCAAGTTAGTGAATCAATGATGACTTGAGTTGTTCCCTGAAGCTTTAAGATAGCCAAGGCTTGCCTGGGTTGGGTCAGGAAAATGAAATGTTAGATGCGAAAGCAAGGACACACTACATTGTCTTAAATCTCACACTTAACTCCAAGAACTAGGAAATGCAGAAAATAAGGCTGCCCCTGGATTAAACTGGAAGATCGGCGAGTGCAGGTCCTAAGTAGAAACGCAGTTACCTGAGAGCTAAGCCCTCAGAGAAACAAGCTGGGATGTGTTCATCCACATAAAGAAAACACGTGTCATTCAAAAGAGGAGTTCGTCAGCCCTGGACAGACAAAACAAAACTGAGGTGACCACACAGCAGTGCCCACCCAACAGGGCCTCGATGGTGGTAGTTCTGGGTGTCAGCTACCAGCTTCATGTGTCCACAGACCCATGAAGACACTGGAGAGAGAGGGAAACACTACCCAGCAGGCCAAGCTTTGGAGGTGCTGCCCACAGCGGGCTCTGTGAGCTGCCACCCACTAGTGCGGTCTCCCCTCCACTGGGCTGGACTGCTACGTGACTCAGGCCTTGGTTTGAGCTAGCAGAGAAGTAGACCCCTGGCTCCCAGGGCCATGAAAATGGAAGATCACAGCTCAGGGTGGCACCTTGTGATCACGGGGGAAGACCAGCAGGAGAGGAAGAAAGAGGAGAAACAGCACAGACACACACACACACACACACACAGACACACACACCCAGTCTCATCATCTGAGCCCC
Source organism: Lyroderma lyra (assembly GCA_004026885.1). Taxonomy (NCBI): domain Eukaryota; kingdom Metazoa; phylum Chordata; class Mammalia; order Chiroptera; family Megadermatidae; genus Lyroderma; species Lyroderma lyra. The sequence goes on along the minus strand of PVJL010019010.1, from coordinate 8,756 downwards.
GGATCAAGGACTGCCTTTGGCCAGCCCTGTCCGTGCACTGTTTACATGAGCACAGACGTGTCCTCGTTCGCTTGATGAGCAGTCACCTCCTGGGCCTCTGGTTCTCCCAGGGCCTACTTCTCCTGAGGTATTGATGAGATAAAGCATCTGGGCCTCCAGAACCGAGGACAGACACCACCTGACACCGACCCTATACTTCCAACCTCCAGCTTTTTAAAAATCCCATCCATTGCTTCTAGAACAGAATTTCTACACGACTCCACTGCCTCCATGGGTCGGCCTAGCCCATGAGATGTAGCAGCTGCAGCCCACTTGCAACGCAGTTACAGCTTGTTCTCCTGCTCGGTATTGGCACTGGGAAATGCTTCTATACTTTATGGAAAGAAAGCAATAAATAACACTGATAAAGAGAGTCCCAAAGTGGCCTGCACTTACTTAGTTACATAATCAGGAATTTCACAAAAGAACAAGAGAAACAGAACGGTAACAGTGACGCGTACAAATCAGAAGCAGAAAGCCACTATAAAACAACACGCATCGGCTGCCTGATAAATAACGCCCCGTGACCTGAACACAACTCCTGCTGACTTTTTCATGTAGCATTTACAAAGTAATATGTACACAGGCTACCCAAACCATTTAAAATGGCCCTTATCATCAAAATCTAACACTGTAAGACAAAGTCCATTGTTTAAACATGTCTACACACGAATGTAACCAGATAACTTGCATAAACAACAAGGCCTTTATCAGAGTCCTCGCACATCATTCTCAGGACCCAGTGCCGTGTCCTGTGTGCACCACCGTCTCTGCAGGGAGTGTGCAAGGCTCCGTGACTGGGGCCCCCTAGGAGTGGCAGTGCAGGAGCCCTGCCACCAGGGCAGGCTGAGGTCGGTCCCCGGCTCTCCTGCCCCAGTCTTTCTCTTCTGGCTGAGACTTGTCCCCGGTTCAGAGCTTCTGCCAGGCACTGAGGACAAGCTCTCCTAGACCACAGAGACGAGGCTATGAAGGTGTTAACTGGTCCCAAGATACAGTCAGTGTTCTGATAATTCATTCAGTCCAAATGTTAATAGAAGCTGATGTCTCACACCGGATATTTTAATCTGTTCACACTGCAGGATAAAGCATTTCTTGCTAGAAGTACAGTCGGATTAGTCATTGAAACAACAATTGCTTGAAACTACATCTGCTTATTTCAAAACGGTTGTTGTGGAGCTAGGTTATGCTAACAGATAATGGTGCACTGTCCCATGATGGGCCCTGTTCTGTGAAAACCTTTTCTTTGTAATGGCTTATTATTAAAAAATTAAATAATAATTATAATAAGCAATTTATAAACGGCTTTATTTGTTCACAGGATTCATACATACAAGCATTACAGTACATTCATTAACACAATAAAGTTAGATATAAGACTACGGATTTCAAAGGGTATTTATACCATAGATATACATGCAAAAGTAATTATACAAGATAAAGGCATAAGTTTATATAAATATAAGAAACATTAAATTATACAACGTTCTGTAGTACTGATGAACTTTTCACTAACTAAAAACTCTGTAATAAGGGTACACATAACAATGATTAACAGATTAAACATTTTGTTGGATTCTAAAATGTCATCCTTCCTGGACTCAGAACGCTGCAGTCACCTGTAGGAGTCGTGCGGGTCACCTGGAAAACAAGAGCAGACACCAGATCAGTGTTGACCCCGTGCCCAGCACCTGCCTGTCCGCTGTGGAGTCCCATGCCTCCCCAATGGCTCCTTAGCTGCTTTGAAAATTTAGGTAAAACATCAAGGACTGCGTGCTAATGACAGGATTCCCTGACTGACTTCATTTTGGACTCCACCTAATAGTTACCAACTAAAAAACAGATGATGGAATCCATCAAATATTCAGGCTGAGAGCTGAGACCAGCAAGGAGCAGAACTGGGCCCCTCCCCCAGAGCCCTCAGGGCAGTGAGGGGGGCTGGGCTCCCCCTGAGCCCCTCCCCACCACCTCCAAGGCAAGGCTGGGACCCTCGGGAACTGGTCCCTGGATGGCAGTGGTTTGGTCTTTAAAAACCAGTCTCTAAGTTGAGAGGCTTACAGTGACACGTGATGGCACAGCCCCATGACACCCAGTACAGGGCTGGTCTCACTCAAGAACGTGCATTTATAACAAAGCCAGGCAGCCCCGGCTGGCTTGGGAATGACTCCGGGGCCGATGCCAAAGCAGGAGGGACTGTGCCCCGTGCCCCTAACCCCTGGTGGCAGCCAGCTAAGGGCTGAGCTTGCTCTCTTCTCCAAGTTCTGCTTTCCTGCCTCCCCACCCCGCAAAAGGCAAAACAGACACTTAAAATGAGCCAGTAGTTTCAGGTTTAAGGACCAAGTGAAAATCCCTTTTTCTCCTTCAAACCTGAGGGCATGCCAACTTCTGTATAAGGAACAGTGAGCACACAGAACACGACAATCTTCTTAATGGTGCAGAAAGGCTCCTGTGCCTGTACTTTTAAGCCCCTGAATTAGCTAAAATGGGCTCTTCCGGCCCAAGGCCACCAACACCGTGTGGCTGTGGCCCTCGCGGCGGCGCCCGTGCACACCCTCAGGGGCCACGTGCTCGCTGCTTACCCCAGGACACCCCAGCGGGACTGAGCCTGGATGGAGCAGCACCCAGCCACTGCGGTCCTGACACGGTGCCTGCTGCGATGACCAGGGAAAGCCTGCAGACACAGCATGCACTTAGTCTTAAAGGTCACACGAGGGCACAGACACATGTCACACCTACAGCAGCACCTACTGAGGGTCCCAAGGGAAACGTCTAGAGTGGGAGTGGATGAGTCACAAAGAGAATCTAAGGGGCACCAAGCGGGGTGTCACCAAGTATCTCCATCTCCCAGCAGCCCCGGGAGTCACTGGAAGGTACTTCTAAAATAGCAAGGACACCCCTGATAATAAAAAGCAATTTCATGGTGTACATTTATGTATGTGACAATGACTTCGCATGGTAACTGTCTGGATTAATACAGCAACTGGGCCTTCCAGCCAGCCCGAAACACTGTCCCTGTAAGAGGGGCCCCATGTGAGAGCCCAGCAGTAAGGGAGCCGGCGCCAGCCCCCTGCAGAGGCCAAGGCTTCTGGCCTGAGTTGGGGGGAGGCCTCACAGGCCGTGTGAGAGGCCCCAGGGGCATGGCCTCAGGGGAGGCGAGAGGACAACGACTTCTCTAAGGAAACAGGAGCCCGCTCTCAGGTTCTGCTGGAAGGAACGTGCACCGCTGACTTTTTGGGTTCAGGAACACACCGCAGCCCAAGAGGTAGGCCCCAGTTCCCCCCGGTGAGTTGGATGAAGAAACGTAGGAAGTCCGTAGCAGATGTCCGCTGTCCCCAAGGCCACAGCTCTGTGTTACCCCAGGGACACACTACCGGCAAGCTGCCATGCTCGCAGACAGGACGGTAGGGCGGCGGGTACTGCTGGGGGACGGAGGGGCTGTGAGAACCGCTCCGACACCGAGAGCCCCGGGGGCCTGTGGCAGGTCCCATTACACTCCCCGCGTTCAAACAGCCATTAAAACGATCCATTTCACCAGGTTTATGTCTTAGTTATCCCACAGGGTGAGAGGTTACCTTCAGTATAATATACTCCCAAGCCGTTTTCTAGGATTACTTTTCATTTATCTAAACTCTAATCTCAATACTCCTGTTAACATTTCACAGAAAAACCTGATTTGTAATAGGAAAAAGGAAATGAAGATAAAAGAAAAATAAGAGCACTCAAAATCCTTAAGACGTCCAAGATAAAATTACAGTTAAAATACATACAAATTACATGCATACTCCTTCAAAGAAAAATGCTACTTTTCCAAAAGTGACCAGCTTTCGCTCCCCCTAAGCACATTGTTAACTTTGTAGTAAAAATGCTGCTTCGTGACCCATCCTCATGAAGTCCCCAGCTCAGCGGAGGCGTTATACAAACATTTTCAGACTTTTATACAAGCAAGCGAGAGCCAAACTTATAAACCTACCTATGGGAAGGGCTAGCTCACTTTACTGTAGTGTACAAGCTACATCGGAAGTGAGAAGGAAGTCCTTGTCACAGGAAAGATGACAATGACCCATAACACCCGACAGGAGCACAGGACTCAAGATAAGCCGGGCACTCGCTAAGGAAGATCTCCTTTAACCATCCCAACCAGCCGGTGAGAAACATGGTTATGATGCCCACGTTACCGATGGAGAAACTGAGGCATCAAACTCCAGGTCCTGTACCTCCCCAGTGGCAGAGCCAGAGCCAGTCTGCCACTGAGTGGGGAGGGTCAGAGCTGAGAGGTGTGCCAGGAAGCCACGGCCGACTCGTCACCAGCCACGGTCCCCAAGCTCAGCGGTTGTCGAAGGAGAACCACCAGCTTGATCTCAGACAGCGGCTGCACAGCGGCTACACCGGACGGGACCCGCTGCCCTGCAGTGAGGACTCCCAGCCCTGCCCTCCTGCTTCTCTCCATCCCTCTAAAACATGGGGTGACACGGACACATCACAGCAGGGGTGGAGAAAAAGGAAATGCAGAGCTCACAGAGGTGGGAATTGTGTCATTTAAAATGGACTCGGTCACTTTTCCAGTGTGGAGAGAGGTCCTAGGAGTAAGTAATATGATGTGAAAGCTACTACACTGCCTGATGGAAGCTTTCTGTGCTGCCTGGCATACACACACACGTCTGTGCAAGGGTGGACGTCAACCCACCGCCCTGAGACACACGGTGCTTACTTGGAAGAATAAATACTTAATCAGATGAGAACTGTGACAAAAGCTGCATTACTGTGAAACTTCCACAAACAGACATCAGGGTTAACTTTCAAACCTCTAAGCCTGGGCGTGCAGCAGTACTCAGAGGCCTCCTCAGGCAGTAAACCGCCCATTGTAGATCCGCATCAAAGTGCCAGTCACAACGCCGCTCGTGCTGCCCATAGGCGGCTGGGCTGGCACTGGGCGTCACGGACCATCCAGCTGCGTCTGCTCTACTTGCACAGAGGGGGAGGACAGAGACGAGGTGACCAGCAAGTTTGCGGGGAGAGTCCCTGCTGACCGGCAGCTAAGCCATGAACGTCCTTTGGTCTCAATTGTTTCTTCCAAGAAAGTGCCCTCCTAAAGCTTTTGTCACTATGCTGGTACATGAAGGACAGAAAACAAAATTGATTTTAAAATCAAGGACAAAAACATGAAGTTACCAGTCTTTTAAAATAACTTCTGAGCTTGTCCCTGCATTTTTGTTCCCATGCCTGTAGCCCTGTTCTGGATAACCATGGGATTTACTGAGCAAACTGGGAACTTCTGAGAGTGACAGGAGGCATGGGAACACCTACACAGGGACCGTCACCGGGCAACACTTAGGATGGTCCTGGGCCACCTGGGTGTATGTCCCCGCCATCACCAAATTCCGCTTCTTACTTACAAAAATCACCTTCCTGCTGTGTAATACATTGTTTATGGGTATTAAAGGTTGTTTTCAGGCCGTGGATGATTCTCTCTTGCTGGGTAAAGCCAGCACGTGCTTCTTTAGGGTGTCCTTCCATTCTTGTTAAACTTACCTTTTCTTAAGGTCCCATGGAGAGAAGAGGAAATGACAGCGTGGGAATACATGAGTCAGGGTTTGTATAAGAGGAAATGCACTTTGTGATTTTCAATCTATTAAGTTGGCCAAAAGTCACCGCGTTTCATGCTCATAGTGGGTGTAGGTGTCTTAATAATTAACTAACTTCATTCTAACCTGCAAATTCATTACATGACTTGACAGTGACAGTTAAAGCTTGTTTTAGAAAAGGGAAGTGTGTGATTTTGTTAACAATTGTTTGCTTGGAGTCTATCTCAAAATAGGAAAGAAAAAGGAACATTTTCCTCATATCTTGCTTTACTATTTCTAAAAAAAGCCTAAAACCCAAAACGCGGCACAATGGAACGTTAAGTGAGATGTATTGTGACGATGTGTCAAAGCTATGGCAGTGTGATAAGTGATTGTCTAAATCCTGTTTTGGAGACTGTGATGTCAAGGATGCACCGGGCTCCGGAAGGACCATGGAAGTTGATGATGAGACGATAGAGGCCCTGATGGGGTACGATCCGTGTGTGAGGACAGGAGAGAATGCTGAGCATCTTCACACACCAACATCAGGCCCTGAAAACCATGGAAAACTACTGAGATGCATTAGTGAGCTTGGTATTTGGGGACCACATGAACTCAAACACATCCCCCTCACAGCACCCGTTAACATCTGCAGTTTACCCTGGAAACGTGAATAAATCAATCCATTTCCGAAACGCATAATAACAGGTGATGAAAAATGGATTATTTACAACATGGAATGGAAAATAGCACGGAGCAAACGTGAGGAATCTGCTCAAGGCGCTTCCAGAGCAGATATTCATCAAAGAAAGGTCATCCTGTCAATTTGGTGAGATTTCAAAGGTATTTGTGTATTTTCTGCTGCCTCCCAGGAACCAAACGATTATTTCACATGCGTTCTGCCATCGATTGGATAAATGGGGTGATGCCATCACCCAGAGGGGTTCGGAATGGCTGAATCCACCACGATAATGCTGGGGCACATACGAGTTTGCTCACTCATCACAGGCTGCTGGGGCCTTGATGGCATCTGGTACCACACCCACCATATTCGCCAGACACGGCATAATCAGACAGTTACTTGTTTCATTCTTTGCAAAACACCTTGAATTGTAAAATTTTTATCATCGATGAACGTATCAAATTGTTCTTGGAACAGATTTTCTGCCCAAGAATATAGACAATGTTTTGAGTGTGGAAACATGAAGTTGCCTTAAAGATGTCAAAAGATAATTCAGCAAAATGGACAACACCTTGTTGAATAAAGATTTCTTTGCATTTTTAAAAATCACCTTTCATTTACTCACAAAAAATGCAATGACTTTCTGGCCAAGCCAATAGTTCTGCAACGTTTCCCCAAACACAGGGCTCTGGGTGGGGTGAGACCCCCAGCTGCCCCCGAAACACAACTTACAGACAGACTCCATTCCTGGGCTTCAACCCGTGCTTTGGGATGTGAAAACCACTTTTGAGGGGTTTCAAAAGTTAAATAGCAAAAATTTAAAAAACAAAACCAAACTAAACCTATCTTACAGAAAATATGACTTTCTTAATAGCTCATTGTTCAGAAAAGTTTAAGAGCAATGCTTGATTTGTACAGTAAAATCATCACCACGTTTAGAAGAAACACCCTGGCGAAGAGGCTCATACAAGTAATGTAGAATAATTTCTGTGGGATGGAAACTTAAAAATCTTTAGGCTGAAAGCTTACTTCATCGAACCGCCGTTCAGTCCCCAGGGCCGAAAGGGTGTGAAACTCTCTTTCCGGGACAGCACGAGCCTGAAACCAGAACAAAACAACACGCTGGAACGTTCATCTGTGTAACCTGAAGGCTCTCAGATATCACCTTGTTCTTTAAACCACGACTGCGAAAATCCTATTTAAAAGGCGCCAAGCCCCTGGAACCGTGACCATGATTCTAAATCAGAGTTTTAAAGTGGGGTCCACAGACACGCTTCTGGGAAGGGGGGTCCCTGGTCCTTCGGAATACGTACTCAGAGTGTGTTGTGGGGGTCGTGCAGGCGGGGGTCAGAGATTTGGAAACAGACCAGCCCCCCTTTGCAGAAGCACAGAACATGTCCTGTCTCAGAGGGGCCTCCGTCACAAAGAATGACACAGGGCCATTACCCACAGAAACAATGAACAACCCCCTCCCCCAGCATGCCTAAGGGTATGTCTTTCTCCATCTAAGAGCTACATATGTTACTCTTACGAGTACGTGGACTCAAATGGAGTTTCCCTTTATTTTCTTTATTGCAACACAGAATGGACAGACAGGCAGAAACGATGACGAACTGAGCGCTGTTGATGGAACCATCATGTTACGGACGAGGTGTGTAACGGGATGACCAGGGGGCTGGGGTGTGGTAGGTTCTGTCTCCCCTCAGCTGCCAGCTCCGTGTCTGCACCAGGGAGCCCCCTGCACACAGATGGAGCGAAGGCACGGCCGGCTTGGTGTCACCTGTGTGTCCCGCGTGGGGATCTGCGACCGCAGGGACAGGGCACGGACATCGCAGGTTCCATCCAAGGCTGTGAGAGCACCATGCACGCCGCTCTCTAGGAGGTGGTTCGCGTATCCCTTCAGACCGATGGACAGGCCCAGTGAGTCACACGGTCATTGCTCCAAACGAGGACGTCTGCGGGTGAATAAAAACCATGATAAAGCGGCTTCAGCAAACAGCCTTCATCACGCATGCTCTGTGACACGGGGGACAGTTCATACCCAGACCCCGGGCTGTAGGTCCTGACAGAAAAGCTCCACCGGAGCTGGGACACACGGCTGTCACCAAATCGCCACTGCTGTTTCTAGACGGGGACGCCTAGGCCTTCTCCAGCCTCGGGCCCTTCCATTAGACTCATTCTTCAGTGAACCCCAAAGGAATGGGGTCATTATGTGCATTTGCAAGGTTTCCTCATTTGGGGCCCCCCAAAGCCTGCCTTATGGTGCTACCAGCTGGCCCCTCTGCTCCTACAGTTCTCAGTCAAGTACAAGTTAATTTAGAGGAACAGATCTGAACCCATGCAGTGAGTCCCTAACACCCCCCCATAGGTAGCCGCCCTGCAATGTAAACTCCCATTATTTGTTTCATATAAAGAAAAGCTCCTCCCTTCAATTATATAACGGAGTTAGGAGAGCCAGCTGTGTAAATGTCACTCCC
>PVJL010019009.1:0-14751 GCA_004026885.1 Lyroderma lyra | reverse complement strand
CACACACGCGCACACACACACACACGCGCGCGCACACACACACACACACACACACACACACACTTGGATTCCCGTGTACCATAGACCCCTCTGAAAGAACGTTGTTACAATGACCTCTGTATGGATTTAAAGGCTCATTAGTCTAACAGCTGTAATTACTCATTCTGTGACCGAGCTCACTAGCTGACGCTGTGAAGGGCATAGTGCTTTCTGGAGGAATCACAGTCACGTGATTTCTATCCGGATAACAGCCACCCCCCCCCACTCCCCACCCCCACCCCCAGATCCGTAAACAGGACCCCGCAGTGTTCAGTTCGTGCCGATGACCGTTCGTCATCACCTTGTCCAAATGTGTGACCGTGTGTACGCCTGCGGGGACTCTCTGCGGTCCCCACGGAACGTGCGTTATGGTACTGCTGTCTCTGCTGTGGTCAATCTGTGTTTGGCCCACCTCGGGGGAGGAAAGTTGTGAATGGCGTGCGCCCGAAGTTATGCAAGTCAAGTGACACTGGGGGAAGAGCACCAGGACCTGGCCGGTCCCAGGCAATGCTCGCTGGGACGTGTGACGTTGCTTGGCTTGCGCCACACTCTCCCTGGGAGGGGCGGAGCCTCATAACGAAGGGGCATTGCTCTCTCGCGTCCCAATCTGCATAATTAATCCCCACGTAGCAGATACCTTCCACCCTTTGGAAACATCCGTTTAGTCTGTGAGGACTGACGTGTCCCTGTTGTTGACTTAATATTAGAGTGATTATCCCCCCCCCCCGCGAGCGTCCCCCATGGCCCTCGGGGACTCCATGCCGCTCCCCGAAATGCGGGGACGATGGGGGCCCATGCGCTAACAGCCTGCAGCTTGAGAAAAGCGGCCCATCCGGCTGCGGCCGTTTCCACGGGGCTCGTGGTAGCTTACGAGTCCGTCTTCCCTCGGAAAGGATGACACAGCCCAGCGATGACGTGGACATGGCGGCGGCGCACGGCACGCCTGGGGCCACAGAGCTTCCAGGGGTCGATCGCCCCGAAGGAGAAGGCCCCCATCTTATCCACAGCGACCCGCCCGGGCCGCACCCCAGTTCCTGCCCGCGGGACCTGCGCGGGACTTCGCCGACCCCTCCATGAGGTCGCTCGGTGAGACACGTCTGTGAATGGCACGTCCCTCGGGGACGTGGACGGTTGTCACTTACGGACTGTGCGTACTTGTCCGCATGCTTAGCAACGCCAGCCGTTTTCTGTCATTTGCCTAAAAACGTGCACAGTTTCCCTTGGGGGTAATACTGCAAAACTCTTCCTGGGTCACACTTCTAAGACACCTACAAATGAAGACGGCCGTCCTTGACCGATGTCACGCACATCCCCAGAGCTGACTCAGTTTCCATCGTGTGAGACAGCGTCGTTTAAACCAACCTACAGACCTGGGCAGGACATCACACTTGGGCACCAGCTAAGTACGGCGAAGGGGGCAACACTCGTGCCCTCTGCTCTGCGGAGCCCCTCCTTCGGGCCTCACAAGCGAGGGATGGGAGGCTCATTAAGGAGAAAATAACCAGGTTCGTTAGGTTCGAATACGGGACGTGGGGGCAAACTGGGAGCTCGGGTGCCCTTCAGGGCTGAGGAGAGAGAGGCGTGGGCCCGAGACTCCGCAGGGAGGGAGGAAATTCGCAGGGCCACCCGGAAACCACGGAGCACCCCTGGGCACCCCTGGGTCCCTCCGCGTCTGCCACACTGAGTTCGTGTCACGACGCTCAAGTATTAGTTTCCTCCCTTCAAGCGGGTTTTCCTACCTGGATTCCTTCAGGCAGGCAAGGGGGAGGGTCAAAGGTTCTTTCTGCGTCTTTTGGTTTTTAATAAACAGCTTAAAAGCAACACCCCACCCGGGGGAAAACACTGTCGTCTGGGGCGGCGAGATTTCGACCCCCACCCAGAACACGTTCAAAGGCCCAGTCCAGCACGTCACTTACGAGGTCAGGACTGGGTTTCAACAGAAGATTTTTTTCCCTGCAAAGAACTGGCTGTTATGTTATTTATGTTGGTTCTATGGTGGTTGCAGAAATAATTTTAGTTCCAGTCTCATCTTTAGTCAACAAAACACTTGGCAACTATGTGACGCGCAGCCATAGGCACGTGAGATAAAAATCTTCCAAGATTCCTGTCTGAAGAGGCGATGCAAGTTAAACTATGTCAGAGAAAGTGCCTGAATGTCTAGATTTGCTACAGCAGCCAAGTGGCGTGCTCTAACAAAATCTGTGTTAGGAGTTCATGACAAATCGAACTAAAATGACTTAGAGGAAGAGATACTTTTCCCAATTTGCCCGAAGGGGCTGAGGCAGCCTGTGCACATTCCGTTCTCTAGTGTAGGAATGTCTGAGCCTCCGGTCATGAGTTCGATTCTCTCCTGCATCCATCACCTCCCTGGACACCTTGGGTCCTGGGCAGCCCGGGGTCCCCCACTGTGGATCACCTTTCCCGGCATTTTTAAGTCCTGGGGTCACCTACAATGAACGGTGCAGTCTGCGCCCACATTTTGTCCAGAGGAGTGTGTGGTGGGGGACACACCATGCAATTCTCCTCTTCCGGCCTTTCTGTGAGCCCTTACCTCACGTGTGGAGTCACCGAGATGCTCAGCGCACTCTCAAAGTCACGTCCCAGGTCCCCCTGAGGACACGGCCCGAGAAGCACAGCGTCCCTGCTGGCTGGCATGGTCCGCTTTTTTCGTAGGACCGGGAGATATTCGGCCACCCTACATTGACCATAGACCGAGTTTTCTTAGAGTTCATGCCACCAGCATGCAATCGCACAATCACTGTTCGGGGCTGACGTATCACCCATTTCCTAAACGTTGGTGAAATTATTAGCTCGCGCCTGCGAACTCCAGCGCTCTGCTCCCGCAGGGCTGTCTGGCCTGGTCGAGGTTCCCTTACTGACAGGTTGTTTTGGTTTGGCTTGTTTCTCACCCACACCCGAAGGCCTTTGCGCATCTCAGCCCCCCATCTCGCCCCACTGTGGCTGCTTCCCGATTATCGGGGGCCATCGATTCACGGCTGGGACCTTTGGATTCCTCCTGGGATTTGCTTTTTGCTCATTAATTAAAGTAGTGAGTGGCCTTCTCCCTTAAGTGCAGAGACTTTATCAACCGTGTTGCTACTGCAGCCCCGATTTCTCGTCTTCGTCGCCCTGGCGCGTCCACGCCGATGCTGAGAGTCAGGGACAAACAGCTTTCTCTGCATGCCCACTCGCTCCAGCGAGGGCTCTGCTCAAACACCTCTGAGCACCCACAGTCCTTTGGCTGGGAGGGGTCGTAAAGGTCATTGTCACCAACCAAAGTGTTCTAAGTCATTGGGAGTAAAATCGGAACCAATCTACGCACCACATAACCGAACACGTTTCAGCACACGGGAACCAGACGGTGGCTCATGCTTCGCTTCCCAGGTAAAGTCACATCAACGATGAGGTCCTTATTCATAACACTTAGCAATGCATTTAGTGGGAGTTTGTTTCATAAATCTATCAGACGAGGTTGCAGCTAACGACGTGCTCATCAAGGATGAGATGGAGGCATAAATGTGCCAGTTGTTCACACCCCCAGAGTCTGTTATATGACCTGGGGGTGATGCAGAGCAAAGGGGCGCTCTGTGCACCGTGGGGAAAAGGAACCAGAAGGAACACAAGGCAAACTAGGGTGTCCGAGGGGAAGGGGTGCAATCACAAGCTCAAGTCTTTCCCTAAGAATACAGGGGTGGGGTGGGGTAGACCGGAAGCCCCCGCCCACCCCACCGTGGGTGACATCATAAATTCCATCTCCTCCTGGGGCAACGGTCTTCCTGGCAGCCCACACGCTCCTGTCTCTGGATGACCATGGTGGGGGACCCAGACACGGAGACAACCTGGAGTTGATGAGAGAAATGCCGGTGGGTTCACGCCCACGGGGCCCTCACGTGGACGTGTAGGGTCCTGGCGTGCACTGGTGTGCTCACGGCCTTTAATCCCTCCTTTCCCCGCTGCGTGCTCTGGAGGACCGAACTTCCACATCAGTTCCTTTCTGGGCGGGTTCGGTCCGTGTTCGTGGCAGACCCAACGCGCTAAGCTCACAATAAGACTTGCAAATCCTAAAACAAAGCTCCGTTGTATTTATCCTTTTTGCTGCCCGATGTCCCTTAAACAGGCTGCATTTCTTGGTGTCCCTGACTTTGGTGAAAGGGCTGCTATCAGAGGCACCTGAGAACCCAACTGCATCTTCGTATTCCAACGCGTCATCGTCGGAACCGACCGGCCACGTTCCACCCTAACGATGTTCTCGCTGTCCAGTCTGTGTGCAGAAGTGTGAGCACATCTGTGGATAACTGTCTCTCACAACGTCCCAGGCCAAATCCAAGACGGGCAGTTGCTTAGTTACTCATCGTCTCAGCTGAAACCTCCCCCATCACCATGTGTAAGACCAGCTGTCTGTCCAGGACGACCTGCTAAGGGGTGCACTGACCGCCGTCTAATACTGCAATGGGGAAGGGCCTCCTGGTGCGTTAGGGTTATTCCATCAGTGACAGAGGTATTGCAGGAGAAATCTATGTAAATTCTGCTTTTCACTTCATTTTCTTACTATTTATTAAAGCTTTAACAGTATAGTGTTACAACCCTTCATTTGAAAATGTAAATGCTCAAATTTGGATTCAAAGAATAATAAATGAACATGTAAATTATTAACCAAATTGATTTAATAAATAATAAATATTTACCAAATAAAGAAAACAACATTTCGGAGCTATTCAAGTCTTTATCTAATTTTTCAAACTATAAAAAAATACAATCTGCTAATATAACATTACATATATTGCTTTTCTTTATTTAGAGTCAATATGGCCACATGGTAATGCTTCTTCACGCTGAAAATAATTCGCATTCCTTTTCCTCGGGTTTAGTCTCAGTGAGCTCCCGTCGGAAATTGGTTCGGCTCGCAGCACTGGACCATGTTATCTCAGTGAAGGGGCGTCAACGGCTGTCCTGCAATTGTTTTGGGTGAAGTCCCACGTACTCGTCCTTCCTTCCTCCGGTGGGTACCCCGTGAACACCGACATCCTCTGCCTCTAACGCGTAAAACCAAATTCTGAAGACGAGCCAACCACAGCCTTTGCACCACCGGTGCTCCGTCTCCGTCACCTTTATTCACAGACGTGCTTTTTGCGCCTTCTCTGCACGCCCTCGCGTCTCAGTCACTTGTCGCTGGATTTCATGCCCACCAAGCCGTGGACACCCTTCTGTGCCGAGGGGACCGGACACGGACTTGAGCCAAATCTAGTCCTGATCCTTCAAACGCTTTTTCTATGCGTACTGAGCGCCCCGACCGCATGGCTGCGTTATTGTCCTACTTGGACAGAACCACCAAGTGTTTCTACGAATCGCGGTCAATTCAATGGAGCTTGTTCATTCTTTATCGATTTACGTCTGTGGGTGGTTCCCTGAGCGGGATCGAGCCCGGGCCGCGGTGGTGAGAGCGCCGAAGCCCGGCCGCTGCCCCACCGGGGAGCCCCCGAGGGAGCCCCCTGCAGGGACCGCCCCCTCATTCGCTGGGATAATTCGTTGGGATAATGAATCGAGAGGTAGCCCTGCATTTTCCTGTCTCACGCCAATATTCTGATTTTTCTGGTTTTTAAAAAATGATATTTGTTGGGGTGACATTGGGGTGACATTGGTCGGTAACATGAATACAGGTGTCCAGTTGCATGTCCACAGCACACCTGTGGGTTGCGCTGTGTGCTCACCACCCAGAGTCAGCCCTTCCGCCACCATGGACTTGACCCCCTACCCATCCTCTACCACCCCTCCCCGCTTCCCCTGTGGTCACCACTGAGCTGGCGTCCGTGTCCACGTGTTTTTGCTTCTCCCCGTCTGCCTTGTTCCTCTGGTGCTTTTGGTTTTCCATCCGATTAGGCTAAACCGTGCGTGGAGGTGGCGGTCAGGCCGACCTTTCACCAGTCACCTCGGTGACGATAGGAGAGGGTTTCCCAATGGCAGGGGACGGTCTGATGAAAGGGGAATGGGTGTGAGAGCGTCCACGTCAGACATGCCCTTGAGGCTTTCTTGTGAGCACGAAGCTCTTCACCCACGCAAGATGCCCGGCCACGTCGGCTGCCACGAAACGTCAGTGCCCGGCAGCCACTCCGTAAGATCTGGTGGCGTGGGGGCGAGCCACAGTATGTCCTCCTCCGGACAGCAGCCTTGGAACGCGACATGACTCTCTCCCCTTCAGGACATTTTGGAAACTGTATTCCCGTGCGAGGGATCTGTCCTCGCTTTCTGGGCGCCCACGACGCTCCGTCGCAGGACAGACAAAGCCCTGGCGCTGGGGCCGGGAGGGTGGCCGGCCCGCTCACCGCACGGCGAGCGCGCTCCCTGACGCGGTGCCCGGCACGGCTCAGCCCTGCACGTCCATCGTGTGTTTCTGTCCTCTGCAGAGACCTTTAGGCTTGGACACTGGTCAGCATGATCGTGACAGCGTTTAGGAGCTTGCTGGCACCTTATTGTCACTGAAGTCAGTGCAGATAAACGTAGATGAGCAGGCAGGTTTATGTGATCCCACACGAAGGCTGATAGCAAACACACCTGGTTTAAAGGTGACGTTGTTGTTGTTTAATCATTCTGAACGGCAAGTTGAGCAAGCTCCTACGATCCTCTCAGTTGTTCCGCGGGTTTAAGCGTGTCGGTCTTACACGAAGTCTAGAACATTCGGGACGAGGGTCGCATCGCTCTCCCAGCGTGACCCCGGCGCCCGCCGCAGCGGCGAACGCTGCGAAGCCGGTTCCGAGGGTGACGGGGACTCGCGGGCCGCGGGGCCCTGCGCTTCCACGGGGGAAGGCGTGTGCAGAGGCTGGGCCGCACCACGCACGCGCGGACCTCCTTCAGCGGCCTGCGAGCAGGGGACGCCGCAGGTGACATCTCAGGGGGGACGGACACGTGTCGGCGCCGTGTCTTCGCAGGGTGACGGGGACGAGGCCCTTTGGGGCCTTTCCGCACCCCCCGGCGTGTGCTGCCTGTCCCCGAGCCGTTCAGCGCACATCGCAGGTGCAGAGGCTTCTAGAAGGCGCCTTGAGCTGCAGACCCCCCGCCGCCAGCACCCCCCCGAGCGCCCCCCGGGACAGAGCGCGGGGAGGAGACCCCACGCAGCGCAGACACGTGCGCTGTCCCAACGGCCCCCCAGCGCCTGTCCTGGTCACAGTTCGCCGTGCACGCGGGGAGCTGGTGTGTGCTGCTGCGTGTATCTCACGGGGTTGTGTGTAGGGGGCTGTCACCAATTTAAGTGAATAAACGCCATTTTAGCCTGTTCTGGAAATATTTCGAAACGAGCCCACAGGACGTGAGAAAACCCTCGTTAAAAAAAAGTGAAAATGAGCCAGAAATGATGCTGAATCACTAAATCTACACAACAGAGAGAGCTCACAAGTCACTCGTGTCCAAGTCTGAATGGTGTCCGTGGGGACGCCCGACAGGGTCTCCGTGCGACACATGTCGCGTCGATGGCTGTGTTGGGCGCTAAAGCCAACGGCTGACCCGGATTCTCACCACTTCCTCCGGCCTCCGGTCCCGGAGCCACGTGGCCCGAGGTCGTGTCTCAACAAATGTGCAAAAGTCCACTTCAGTCACACAAACCCCCAACGAGGATGACTGTGTTGACTAGATAAGCAGGAGACTCTCTGGCCACCAGAACTCAGGCTCCCGGCAAAACCAACCAGAGAAATAAAACTTCGTCGCGCCCTGGGTGCCCGAGGGCTTTGCAACACGTCGCATCTGGTACTCGACGCCTCCTGACGCGAACATTCAGTCCCGGTCCTCGTCCCGTGTCCTGTCGGTGTCATGGCCTGGTGACCGCCTCCCCTTTCCAGCCCAAACGAGGGGTCACACAGGAGGCACGGGTAGCTCGTGTCCTGTGCGCGCCCCTTGCGGTCTCACCTGAGCTCCTGTGGTCCCCGTGTGTGTTTGCGGTCTGGGCACGCGTGACATCCATTACAGTATTCCCTCTGGGAAGATGTGCTGGGTCCTCGTCATTCCTGGTGCTGGTCACGCCTCCCAGAACCAACAACGGTGAGTCCCCAGGCCCCGCCGTGATTGATGGCTGTTAGGGCGGACTTTCGGGAACACCGGAGACTCCTAGGAGATGCAGCGGTGGGCTCCTTCACGACCCCAGAGGCCCACGTCTTGAATTGCGTAATATCTGAAACTCAACGTCCCTAATTTTTTCTCTAAGTGACTCACGCCTGACCCCTTGTTTTTGGCTGGGAAGGGGAGCGAGTCACAAGGCTTCGACGCTGATGAGTCCTAGTTTGCACATCAAGGACCAAACAAACGACAGAAGGGGACCAGCACAGAACGCGCACATCAAAACGCGTCCAGCACCGAATTCCACACACTTCAAACCAGTCGAGCACCAACGGACGACTGCACCACGGCCACCTTCACTTTGCGGTGCCCAACGAGACCTGGTTTTGCACACAGGAGCGATGACACAGCACGATGGGGACCAAACTGGTGGCGTGTGCTACGGGGAACGCTGGGATCAAATTTATGGGACCATCTGCGTTTCTCCCGGAATCTCCTTTTGTGCTTGGCGCCTCTCCTAGTAGCTCTGAAATCATGCATGTTGTGGAAATGTCATTTTCTTCACTTATTTCTTCACTGCATTAAAAGTTTGTGGATATCATCCAGCATAACGAGACACTATAACCTGAACTTCTTTTTCTCTTCCCTTCTATGGAAATAAAGATTGTTTAATTCATTTATATGCAGTTGGAGTGAAAATCTCTTTATGTTTTTACGGTGGTGTAATAGTTACCTGAAATATACCCATGGCAGCCGTAAGCCCAGTAACAAGCCAAGTCTAAAAGATTGATTTCAGATTATGCTCTAAATGTGCACAAAAATAATTTTGGAAGCTATATTATTTACCTAATAGTCCATTCTTAGGCAGTTTGAAAATACAGCATGAAGGTCTAATACCATCAGCCGTAGAAAAATTTTGATAGAGCTAGGCTGATCGTAAACTTGATGTATTAGGATATGCAGTTGCATTTTCAATATCATGTCTAAAATATTAATAAAGATGTAGATCTAAAATGGTATCAAAGCATTGAAGATAGCCAGCATATTCAATTCTGCATGGCTGTATGCCTACTTCCTTTCGATAGTTAAGATATATCTTCATCAGCTTTATGACCTAGAGAAAGCACTAGGAGAAGACGAATGTCCGCCAGACCCGGGGACGTTAGCCGTGCGTATTTCCAAATTAGCAAAGAGAGAACTGTGCATGCTGTGGTACTTGCTCAGCATCGTGCCGCACGGCAGAGAAATGACACAGCCTGCACATGAAAATAGACAAACACTTAATGAGAATTAAATTGAAGTGTTGCATTGTTGATGCATCTCTATGTAGGTATAATTCATCGTTTCTGGGAAAAGTGCTTAAGGAAATAAAAACACTATTGAATAGTTATAATCTACTCTAGGAAAAATGTAGCACAATTTAAATTTTATATTTAAACTTGTAAAAAGGCAGAAAATGACACTTGAAGAGTGGCTTAAACTTCTCTCGTTTCTTTTTATTGTTAATTATTGCTTTCTCTGACTTCTTCAATAATATATTCATTATCTAAAATTACTACTGATATAGAAGACAGCACTGATAATAACTACACATCACCCATTCGCTTACTTACGAAAGTTCTATTCGGTTATCTCATTTAAAGTAGCTTCTAGCTGACAGTTCCTGGTGTGCCTTCTCCTAATTATCCACTGAAGGACCGGTGAAGAAAGTATCAAAGATAAAAACTCACAATGTAAGGCTCAGGCTGATAGACAGGCCTTGTAAGAATCTGGGAGCACGTTTGCTGACGTATAGGTGACAGACACACAAGGCAACACCTGGATGATGAATTGTAGAATTGCACACTTGAAACCGATATGGTTTTACCACCCAGTACCACCCCCAACGAATTCAATAATGAAAATAAATCAGGAAAAAAATCATACTCGACTGACACTCAAGTCTCACCAATTCAGGAAGCCCCGCCCATCTGAAAGATGAGTGACAGGGGGCCACGGGAAACTCTAGGCCACAGACGAATTTAAACGGACAGTGGTCCACGACACAACAGTATTTGGGTTGGTTTATCCTTCACTGTGTATCTACCGCTGCTACGTTAACACAGGACAGGAAGCCACTTTTCTGGTTTGTTGGATGAATTTTCTAACTGTCCTAACGCAGCATGCAGCTCATGAGAGAGGGGTGGTATCATGGCTTGTCATAGGCTTTGGTTAAAAATCACTGCTTCTAGAACGCGACTTGTGGCCTTTTTTTTTTTTTTTTTAATGTCTTACAGGAAAGGAGTAATAGTAGTAACAGTAATAATAACGCGGTGGGTTAAAATCTCGTTTTAAAATTTCAATTTTTATGCCCATTAGCATCACACAACTTCAGAGAAATTGGTGAGAGAAGAAATCTGTTCACTGCGGTTAAACGTGAGGTTGTGTGCATGTATCTGACAAATGTGTTGTTATTGCATGAGACTACCCCGTGACTGCCTGACTGATGTCATTTCGAATGCTGACTTGAGTTAACGTACGTTTTGCAGTAATTCCTACTCTCCTGCTAATATTTCATGTCACAATTAGAACCATGTAACAATGGTCATGATTCCATTAAAGCTCACCCAACTTATATAAGGCAAAGCAAGGTCTGCAAATCAAGGATCTTAATAGCATATTTAAAATGCTACATGCTTATTATAAAGTATTTTATTTTACAAAGTACCAAATAATCAGTTATGTTGTAGCCAAATTGTTAATATACACAATTATAGAAAAATAATCTACCAGACCAATTGTGAGTAATACTGCAGTCCTTTCTGTTTTGACCAAGAAACTAGAAAAAGAACAACCAATATTTTTGACACAAATACTAACTGACTTGCTCCACCAATAAGAACCAAATTAAAATGATAACAAATTAAAGAATTAATTAAACTAACACCTATCCTTATTTACCTTCTAAATAAATGAAGTTGCAAGAGATAGCTCTTTTTCTTGACACTCCAGGGAAAATCCCTTAAATAGTTTTAAAATATCAATTGAAATAGTAAAACCAGCTTGTTTTTTTAAAAAAGAAACGGTCAAACATGCTTGACCCCCTTCTATGATGGAAAGAGGGACAAACCGATTGCTGTCTATGAGAAATCTCATCAAATTTGGTTCCCTCTTGCTTCCCTAAGGCCTAGCAAAGTTTTAGTCACTGTGTAAGTGCTCAATAAAAATGCACTGACTTACTGAACATACCTGGTGGATAAAAGGAGATGACCAAGAAAAATTACCTGGCTTCATCTGTATTTATGATTCTACTATGTAACACACTCAGCAATAAGCATGAGCTACTAATAGCCACAAGGTGTGCATAGGTGTGTGTACGCGTGTCCACACATATACATATATACACGTATACCCATGCAGCCTTGTGCACAGCACAGCGCTTGCTAAGTCCATAAACGTCTGCGATACATGCACACAGTTCTCTCAGGAGTCGTTTTTCTTACCGAGAGAAGTGAAATGGAGAGCATCAACATATAATTAATCGATTAGAACTAGGGTGGAGAATATGGTTCAGTCCTATAAAACACTTATCTGTAAATTGATTGGAGACGTTCATGTGTGAACCACAACATAGTGTCATGCAGAAGCCTTGTGACAGAGAACATGACATCACTTACGGACAACGCGTGGCTGTGCACCCCAGAAAACACACGTATGTTTTATGTCAGTGCTTTCCATTGTGAACAAGAGCGCAGAAATCATCCAACCTTTTTGGTTTATTTGTTTGAATTCCATGACCTTCAGGGATTATTTGGGTAACTGGATTTTTTGGACAGTTTGGCTGTAAGTGGACTTTGTCTTCTTCAGATCAGAACCACATTTGGGTCTTCATGACATAGCCACGTACAGGTACGAGCGTATCAGGCTCATAAATGATTTATAGCATTTCGCCAATTTTTGACAGAGAGAAGGTGAAGCTTCAGAACATCAGGCTGAGGATAAAATTCTGAAAAGGGACCATTTCACCAAAATAAAGTTTGCTCTGGTGTGCGTCTGAACTGGACACTCAACTGAGCTTTCGCAATGTCCGCCCACCCCTTACCTCTGAACTGCACCCCAAGAACACGCCACCTGATTTCCAGGTATTTGTGTAATAGATTATTTTTTAAGAGTAATTTTGTGTTCACAGCAAAATGGAGCAGATAGAGATGTCGCATACACCCCCGATCTCCACACATGCACAACCTCGTGCCCTACACATACCCCCCCCAGAGTGGTACATTGTCACACTGATGACCCCACATTGACACGGCATTATCACCCAGAGCCCACGCTTTATATTAGGGTTCGTTCTTGGTGCTGCGTGTTCTATGTACTTTGACGTATGTATAATGACATGCGTCCACCGTGATAGTATCTTCTATAATGAATAATTTCACTGTCCTGAAAGTTCTTGGGGCTCTGCCTGTTCACCCCTCCTTCTCCCCCAACCACTGATTCTTTTGTTCCTATGATCTTATACAAAATGTCATATAGTTGAAATTATATAGCATATAGCCTTCTCCCAGACTTCTTTGCCTTAGTCATATGCATTGAAGTTCCCTCCATGTTTTTGCACAGCTTGATAGCTCATTTCTGTTTAGAAGTGAGTAATATTCTGTTGTTTGGACGTATCCTAGTTTAATTATCTTGGCTGCTTTTAAGTTTTGGCTACCATGGAGAACGCGTCTATCAACATTCTGGTGTAGGTTTTTGTGTGGACATAGGTTTTTAACTCCGCTGATAAACACAAGGAGTGTGATTGTTGGGTTATGTGGTCACAGTGTGTTTAGTTTTATAAAACACTGCTCCAGTGCCTCCCAGTGTGGCTGTACGAGTTTGCCTTCCCACCGGAAATGAAGAAGCTACACTGTTGCTCTGCAGCATTTGGTGGTGTCAGTGTTTCGGTTTGGGGCTGTGTTAATAGGTACGCAGTGGTATCTTATTGCTGTAATTTGTCTTTCCTTCCCTGATAACATACGATGTTGAGCGTCTTCGCCTGTGCTCGTTTCCCATCTGCAGACATCTTTAGAGCAGTTTCCATGTAGGTTTTTACCCATTTTTTTAAACCTGGTTGTTCATGGTCTTACTGCTGAGTTTTAAGAGTTCTTTGTGTATTTCGGATAAGACCTTTTGCAAATATTTTCTCCGGTTGGTGTTCGTGTTCTCTGGACAGTATTTTTCACAGAGCAGAACTTTTAAACTTTAATGAAACTCAGCTTATGAATTATTTCTTCCACGGACTGTGCTATGGGTGTTGTATCTGAAAAGCTATCACCTAAGGTCCTCTAGATGTTTTCCTATGTTACCTTCTAGCAGTTTCGTAGTTTTGCATTTAACATGCAGGCCTACAAGCATGATTGATTGCAAATTAACTTCCGTGACGTGTGTAAGCTCTCTGGCTTGATCTCTTCCTGTACACTTGGACGTCCTGTGGTTCTAGCACCCTTTGTTGCAAAGACGACCCTGTCTTCATTGTGTTGCCTTTGCTCCCTTGTCAAAGATTGGTTGATCACACTCATGTGGGCGTGCGTGTCCCTGTACAGTCTCCAGTTAAAGGTCTAGTGGTCTAGTGGAAGCCGTGACATGCCATCCTGATACAATTTCAGGACGGAAGAAAATTTCCCTGTAGGTGCTTGAAGGGCAGCTGATAGGCAGCCTTCAGCTGTCAGTCAGACGTCGGGGGGTTTGGCCTTGGCCAGTGAAGGGTTTTGCACGACGGGATGTACCAGTGGGCCCTTCACAAGGTAGCCCATATCCGATGAACGATTACCACCATGAGAATGATGAGGAAGGTGCCTTTGCCCAACTCAGGGTAACTCAGAAACGGCCTGGAGCCCCAGCCGTCACTGAGGCTCTAGCGAAGGCCCTCGTCGGGAAGGTAGTTGAAGCTTAACATCCTCGGTGTCTGATCGCACCTCTCTCCCGCCTTGTCATGCGGCCGGAGGCAAGAGCACACCTAGGAAGCTTCCTGTGTGCTAACCTTTTTGCAGAATTTCCCGCCCTGAGACCCAACTCGTCATAGGTTAGAATTAAGGCTTGAGTTCTGTTTGGGATACCACTGTTTATGAAAAAAAATGTTATCGAAGAGACAAAGATTTCTGGTGCTTGAGGTATGTTCACTGTACTCTCAGGCAACTAAAGACAATCATGAGGTGAAAACGAGTCTTGGCCTGTATTTGTACCATCACATTTTCTTGATATTTTTCCTATTTTGCTCGTTTATTCCATTATTGTCAAATCAGTTTCCAAAAGTTTTTTTGTGGTTTTTTCCAAAAGACTTCTGGTGCTGAAAGATTACTTATTTGGGAAAAATAAATGGGAGAACAGACTTGGACACTTGCCCAGAAACCTGCCTAATGCAACTACAAATCCTCTTTCTATCTCTAGAACTTTAGGAACTCAAAAATAATGTCCACGTCAGGGTTCACTGAACAAGAATCTTAAATACCACCCTAAGAGCTTGACTTGGGGACAGCAGGCCTCATTACCTCCCATATTTTAACCACTTGTGATTTCTAATGAGCTCACGGTGTTACTGGTACTCGCTGAAATGTGTCTCCACGTACTAATCTTCCTTTAATGCTATTCAAATCTGTTCTGTAATTCTGATTGTGCCCTAATTCCGATAACCACGAGCACGTTTGAGCTTAC
>PVJL010019008.1:0-14762 GCA_004026885.1 Lyroderma lyra | reverse complement strand
AGGTGCCCAAAATTTCCGAAGTGAAACCGCACGCTGCTCGGGCCAGGTGGTTGCCTTTGGATTGGTGTGGCAGGACGCATGTCTTTTGTTTTTCTACAGTTTTACTCTCATCCTATCCCTGTGTTCATAGGTAAGGTGTGTCCCTTGTAGACAGCACACACTGGAGCCTTCATTTTTCATTCACACTGACAACCTCTGCTCTTTTTTGGAGTAACTTCTTTGTTTGCATTCATTATTGATTGATTTAAGCAGAAAAATATCATATTGCTATGTGAGTTCTATTACTGTCATTTATTCTTTTTTTTTTGTTTGTTATTTCCCCTCTTTTTTGAGGTACCTCATTTTGTCGTTTTTACTGGCCTACAGTTATATCTGTATATATTGCTTTAGGGGTTACTTTGTGATTGCAGCACCCCTCCTTCACATATCCCTGTACTGGGAGTTAATGGTTTACCACTTCACGTGAGAGCCTTGTAATGGTGCTTTTCTACCCTCGCTCCTACATTTTGTATTTATTTACATTTTGTACTTTCATTTTTCTTTTCCCCTTCTTGCTCACAATGGGGATCATTTACCTTCAACCTAAAGAACTTTTAGTATTTCTTTCAGTGCAGGTGTGATGGGAACAAATTCTCTTAGTTTTGCTTTTCTGAAAATGCCACACATTTATGTTTGAGCAATATTTTCAGTGAATATTGAATTCCGGAAATACATAGCCTGTTTTCTTTTTATTTTCAACTGTTGGAAAATGTGATTTCTTTGTGTCCTGACATTCATTATTTCTGAGAAGTTCATTGTTATTCTTATTGTTGCTTCCCCTGTAGTAATTCATCTTATTTTCCCCTCTGCCTACTTTCAACGTTGTCTTTTTACCTTGACCTTCACCAATTTGATTATTATGTGCACAGATGTGGCTTTCTTCGTCCTACCTGAGGTTTACTGAGCTTCCTGAATCTGTGGATGAGAAATGGGGTCTAGCAATAGGCCTGTGAGCAAATGGTGCTGTAGTCCTTTCATGGTAATATGTGTTAGCTGTTCAAACGCAGTGGTGTGTGGCATACCAAGACAGGAAATGGACCTGTGCGTAAGTCCACGGAGAGTGGAAGTCTGGCAGAAGTGTGGTGGTGGGTGGGTAGGCAGAGCTACCCCAGTACATGTTCCTGGAAGAACCTAGCAAGACCTTCCATTCCTTCAGGCCCATTTCTCCCACGTAGGAAGCTGGCTGTGTGGTTCTCTCACAGCCATGCTGAGACCTGACTCTTCTGGTGGGTCTGGAGAGAAGAAGGGGTGGGAGTGGGTCTTGGTGAGTACAGGCAGTTCAGAGATAGCTTCTTTTGTTATATGTTTAAATACTCGTTTCAAATAATTTTAAGGAAGAAAAGGATTGTTTCCTCCTGGTGGGGGATGGAGGGAGACTTCCACAGACAAAGTAGATGTGAAGGAATCAGCACATTTAAGGTGCTTACCCGCCTCCATCCAATGTTTGGTCATGTTTGAATACTCGTGAGACCATGGCTGCCCCAGGAGGTTAGGGGCTTTCTCTCCAGGGAGGTTGGTGAGCAGAAGCTGATCTTTTGTTCAGGAATGGTCGGAAGTCATCGGTGGGCAGCTGTTAGAAAACACAGAAGACGTCTTGCTGGGCTGGTTGTCAGGGGCCTGGGCTCAGTCCAGGGTCTGTCCTAACACTTTGGTATCCTAAGGGGGTCACTACGCCCCCTGGGACTTTGTCTCTCTCTTTTGTCTCAAAAAAGGATGTTTCACAACAGGATCTTAAAACTTGTTTTAAGTCACAGAATCATTTCCATGAAGCCAATGTTGCTCCTAAACCAGTGTGTAGCCTGGCAATGGTTTAAAATACTCTGGTTGTTTTCCTTAGTGTTTTTCTTTTTGTCTTTTTCAATTAAGGAGACAGGTTCTTAGTAAATCTTAGATGCTAGATGTTTTTTTAAAGCTCCAAATCAGTAGCTGTGTGACAAGACTGCTCTTCCCTCATAAGTGCCCAAAGTGATTCAGAGATTGTGTTGCTGCATGCTTTGTATGCAACAAGATGGGAAAGGCTGTGGTCGCTTTTGAAGGTTATGTGGTCCCAGAGTATTTATCCCACATTGCACAGAGCGTAGTGCTGTGTGTATTGGTGCAGGAGGGCATTACTCAGAGCTGGAGCTCATGCTCAGCTCCCAGGTGGTGCCCCAGAGTAGTGGCAAGACCTGGAGGGATGGCTGCTGGGAGGGTTTGGTGAGAGGAGCCCAGTGCGGGTAGAGCCTTGCTCAGCAAATATACCACATTCTCTCTGTGTGGCCTCCAAGCCAATAACTTTGTAGTGCTGTAAAGTCAGGTAGTGTTGTTACAGAGAAGTAACCATGGAAGCTTAAAGAGTAGAGGCGTTTCTCCATTTTCGAGACCATGTGAACCTCCCTGATCCTTGCTGGATTCTGCACAGGTCGGAGATTGCAGTAATGACAGGGATCATATTTCTGTTCTGTCCAATTGGAAGGGGGTTTAAAGTCAGACTCTAATTGCCTATGAGCACATACACAATATGGTTTTTCCATCATTTGAACTATGACATTCACACCTGCTTTTCAAGCAAGTGAAAATGAGCCTTCACTCACTGCCTTCTGCCCTCTCCCCTAGGTGAAGAGGAAGCTCCCATGAACACTTTGGTTACATCACGA
This sequence comes from Lyroderma lyra, assembly GCA_004026885.1. Lineage (NCBI taxonomy): Eukaryota > Metazoa > Chordata > Mammalia > Chiroptera > Megadermatidae > Lyroderma > Lyroderma lyra. Next base: position 12,087 of record PVJL010019008.1, on the reverse strand, counting down.
TTAAGAACTCAAAGACTCAAGTGATTTTCAAATCCCATGCATTGCTGTTCTAGAGTCTCACATGATAAAATTCATACAGATTGTAACCAGGAATAAAAATGAAACATGAATGCTTTAGTCTTGTGACCTTCTGCATAGATATTGGCCATGCAATAGGTTGACCATATGTATCATTTTAAATGGGACAGTATTATTTTTTTCATATTTCCTGACACTTCCATCATTTAATAGAAATGTCATTTTTTTGTGTGTTTTCAACTTATCATCAAAACGTGAACATGAGTTGTTTATTTATCCCAATGCTCTATGCTAATCCATGTGTGCAGTAAAACCAGAAGTGTGACGAAAGAGAAAGTTTGATTTAATTTATTCAGTTAGGGATGGGTTTCTTGAGCTAGTGACAACCAGACGTCATTCTATTGCTAATCTGTAGCAACAGGGAATTCAAGAGGTGGTTGCTAAAACCCCTCAGCATGTGCGAGCCAGAAGGGTCTTGATGCACATGAACTGCTGACCAGGCTGACCTGGTTGTTTGCTTCCATCAGGTTAGGAGTGTGGGATGCAGTGACTGTGAGTCTTACTGTTGTTTTCACCGTCATTCCGCCCTTAGAGATTCTTTCTGCCCCGCATTCAGTTTGATTCAGACTTTTCAGACTCCATAGTTCAGTTGAAGAGGCTGTTAGTAATTTTTTTAATACAGTGGGACTCTCTGGTGGGATATTAGCATATACAGGCTGGTGATAGCAGTCGGTGTTCATTTTTTTTCTTTTTGGTGTATGTTTATGAATTTTTGCAGCCTGGCCACTGCAGTCCTGCAGTAGAGTGTTCATGTGGTATGCCATACAGGTTTTTTTTTCTGCTTATGTGATATTTTACAAGTATTTTTATTGATATATGCATTACTTATCATTAATAAATAATGTTTTATTGTGTTTAATAAGCAATAAGTTAGTGTTATTTATTTGCACCCTTTTCCATGTTGTTTTTTTTTTTTTTTTTGCAGTGAGGTTAGGTTGTTTTATTGGGCCTCTTGTAGCTTAAACATCTAGAATAAATGTTGAGACAATGAGGGCTATGCTAGTTGTAAAACAAAATTGTGTCATGGAGTGGGAGGTGTTTTATGATCAGGTGTTTAAAGATATAAATTTGCTGGATAAGATCACTTCATCAGAGAAATATTCAGAGTACGATCATGGTGAAATACAGTTACTCTGCATGCTTTTTTAAATTTTGTATGAGTTTTGTCACTTAAGAATAACTGTTAGCTTAATATGTTCAAGTAATATAATTTTTGTTATTTTTGTACTTTTTGATGAATATGGAATATTGCATAACACTGTCCTGTTTTAGTCATCCAATATCCTGATTTTGTTTCAAGGAAATATGGTCAGCCTATCATGTGAACTCATGTGATGAGGGAGAGGGAGTTAGAAGACTTGGATACAAGTCAACACTGTCAATGTTACTTGGGTTTGGGTGATAGAACCTTCATTATGTTCACTGTATATCCCCAGTGCCTGGCACTCAGTAGGTGCTCCACCAGCATTTGTTTGTTGATTGATAGACAAAGTTCTTGCTTCCCAGTCCTACTGCAGAGAGGAGCCTTTTGTAGCTCACAATGCCGATGCAGCCCAAGGTGACCAGCGGGGACTTAGAGGCCAGCAGGGACTCAGAAACAGGCTGAAAGGGATGGAGGCTCTTGAGTGACCAGGAGACCAGTAGGCTCTGACACATGTGGGGACACTGGGCTAGATGTGAGGGTTTTAGCTGGCCCTGTCCAGGTGACAAATGGGACCAAGGGTTCTAGAGAGAGACACCCTGCCAGCCCTGTCCCCTAGGAGTCCTCCTTGGTGCCAGCATAGCCCTGGCCTCTCTGATAGCACTCTGTCAGGGCACAAGCAGGGTGTATTTTACTGGGAAGGCCCTGCTGGAATCACATGAAGCTCTGGGTGTCCTCAGTGGAAGACATGATGAAGAGGCAAGGTGAGATCAGTGTGGTCTGGAGGGAACAGGTGTGGGAAGACTGTGAGACCTCTCAGTGTTACATAAGCAGGATGGAGGAGAAGGGATAGCCAGGAGACGGGGGGTCATGCTGGGCTCTGATCTCAGAGGACAGAGAAAGGCAGGGAAAGAGATTCAGCCTAGGGTAGAAGGAGGAGCTTCTCAGGACTCCCTGCCACCCACAGAGCTGCCAACCTTCCTGGCTGTGGAGAGAAGTGTCCTGCTCAGGAAGCCCCTCCCTCTGCAGTGTGTGGCCTGTGCCCTTGAGCTACAGCCCCAGGCTGGGCCTGCTGGGTGTCAGCACACATGGGGTTGTGCCCTCCTCCCTGCCATAGAACACAAGGGAGGGTGGTACCAAGTTCCTGCTGAGCTCCAGGACCTGGAAGACTCGTGTCTTCTTCTGATGGTGCTGACCTTGAGACCTGGGAGAAAGCAGCCCTGGGGGTACAGATGTGGGTAAGATGAGGCTGAGTAACACCTTTGCTGGGTGTTTGGGGGAGGTCGTGGGAGGGATGTGGAGAGGAGAAAGCAGAACACAGCAGATGTGATCCCTTGGCCTAAACATGGAGCTGGTGCCTGTGAATGAGGGTCAGTGAAGAAACAAGAAACCAGCTCTTCCCACTCAGCACAGAGACATTTATTTGGGTGTTGGCACCCACTACCCCCTCCCACCCCCTCAGTGTGATTCTGGATGAGCTCGAGAAGATAGGTTCCTGCCGTTACAGACTTTTCATGGTTTCCTTTACCCAGGGCAGGTTTCCTTTATCTTGAGGCTTTGGTGAAGGCCCGTGGAGATGTGCCATCATTTCGTCCATAGGAGACATTGCCCTGGTTCACATTGTCACACATGAGAGGGCCCCCGGAGTCCCCCTGTAGACAGAGGAAGGAAGGATTGAGCCAGCTCTCTTGCTGGTCCTGCTTTCCCAGCCACCCTAAGTCCCCTCTCAGAGAAGGACCCTGGCATGGTCTTCATGTGGGAGGTCAGAGGGTGCAGGACCCTGTGGGCCCCTCAGGTTTGACATTGTCACAGCTTCACTTCACCCCAAGGGGCAGCCCCCTCTCTTTCCCAGGTTCCAGATCCTTTCCTACAAAGGTGCTGTGGGACTGTGGCTCCAGTGTACTGTGTAAGGATGCAAGCCGGTGGGTGGGGTGACACTTAGCATGGAGGACGAGCCCATGGTGGGTGGCAACTCTGCGGAGCCATGTGGTTTTTATAGCACATGAAGGAAGGCGGTTTTTGGGCCCGGAGTGATGCTAAGTCATCCTAGAGGAGCATCATGTTTAGATTGACCGTAGCCCCTTTATGGGATTCAGAGACACTATTTCCCCCCCAGCTCTGGCTGCTCCTCATTCTCTTTCTCCGAAGAAAGTTCATAGCCCAGAAGGTGAAGGAGTTTCCACTACTTGGGCTTCTAGGTCCCAGTCTCTCCCCAAATGCCTCTCTTCCCAAAGCCAAGGTACCCAAGCTCTGTCTCACCTTGAAGGAAGCCTTCTTTTCCTTTGGGCTCCCCATGCACAGTTGTCTGGCACGGTCATAATAATTTCATAAATAGCTTTGGCACTACTAATCCTCTCACACAGTCAGCTCCACCTCCCACAGCGTATCTGTGTCTGTGCCCGTCTCATCCCGTCCCCAGCCGGCCACAACGCACTTCTGTCTTGGCCTCACCCAGTCCTCGCCCCTGGGCGGGCAGAGGGGCTTCACAGCTTTACTCGGCTTGCTGTTTCCCTCCAGCTGGTGGGAAGGGACAAGAGAGCCCAGCTCAGCCAGTGTCCTCTGGGCCTGGACACTGCGATGGGGCAGCTCTGTCTTCCCTTTCTCATGAGGCCCTGGGACAGTTCAGGTGGGCAGTATGGGAAAAAAGGAAGGGACAGGTCACAGTGAGAAGAGAAACAAGAACTCAGGAAAAAAAAGAAGCAGGCGGTGTTTTTACCTGCAGTAACATGATGTCCTTGGTGGCATTTTTTGGATTATACTTGAGTGGGGGGAAGGGTCTTCTTACTGGGATGACCTGCTGGGACTTCTCCTGCTTCTGGATGTTGAGGGGCTCCCAGAGTGACTTTGATGAAGCTGCACAGAGAGCAGAGTGGGGTTGTGTGTTCAGGTGGAGTCACAGGAAATATAGCCCATAAGGTGCAAAGGGCAGGTGACAGCTGGGGCAGGGCAGGACTGCAGCTCGGAGAAATCAAGGCCACAAGAAGGTTGGGGGCTGAGTGACTCTGTGCCCTCTGCTTCTCAGGGACACCAGGGGTACGGCTACTGGGAGCCCTCTCCTGCCCTTAGGGAACATCATGAAATTACTTGAGTTTGCGTTTGACCATAATACATGCTATCATCCTCCATCGTTGCTTCATTTGGGCAGTGTGGTCCCTCTGCTCCCAAGTGTGCCATCTGCTCTCAGCTCTGACCCTCTGACCCCAAGCTTAACTGTCCTATTTCTTAGTTTTCATCACCACTGGCATGTTCTCCGGTGATTTCTCTGATGAACCCTTGTGGGCTTGATGTATCAGAAACCCAGGGAGCTCCCCTGGACTTTGGCTCTTGGGGAATAAACACGGGTTATTCTAGGGGTGTCTGGAAGTGTATTCTGGCTCTACCCCTCACCTTCCATTGTAGTGACAAGCTGTCAGGACAAAGTTCTCTCTCATGAGGACACCATTGCACCTCTTCTTATTCCACTTATTGGGAAAGATAATGTAGGTCACGTAGAGGCAGAAGTGGGACTTGGCTTCCTGAACCCTGATGATCTCCTGTGAAGGAAAAGGCTGGAAAGTGGGGGACTGGGAGTGGCTGGGGCCAGGAGGGAAGACTTAGGAAGGCGATGATCGAGGTGTGCCATGAAGACAATGGAGGGAGGGTCCATTTGGTTCTCCTGCAGCAGAATAACCTTTTCTGAACCTCAAGTCACAGAATTCCCCTCTGAGAATGGGGGTGGGGGCAGTGCAGTGCTGGTTCTCCAAGTCCTACTCAGACACATATGTGGAGGAGGTAAGGCCTATCTTTCAGGAGGTGGAGCCCAGGGAAAGTGGACATGACTCAGTGAGTCTCCTGATGCCTCTGAGCCTCTGTTGGAATCCCACTTCATGGTATTTTCTAATAATCTACCCATGAGCTCATAGAGTTGGATTTTATAAAATTCCCTCCTTCTAGGGCCTAACACACCCCAGGTTCTCATTTGGCATTTTTTGACTGCATGAATGCAAGGCATCCAATTATCTTTTGGCTAAGGCTTGGTGGGGACAGTGCTGGTCTCATCAAAGGCCACAGGGTTGGGGAGAGAGCACCGCCAAAGACAATGGAGAAGCTGAGGGCCTGGGAAAACAGGGGAGGCAGGGATAAAATGGGATGCTCAGGCCTGGGGAAGCATGAAGGAACTGGGGAGCTGTGTGCAGTCATCTGGCCACTTCTGAGATCCATTGCATTCTGGGCTCCTCTTTGGTGTAGGAGAAAATGGGTGGAAGGCACTGAGAACTTTAAGTTTTTTCTTAAGCTGCATCCAGTGACAACTCCCAGTTCTGTAGCCAGTACAACTGAGGTGTGTATTCCCAAGCTGGATCGAGGATTTTTATTACTTGTCTTTTGTAGTTTGACCTCCTGGGCCAAATCCCTTCCTATGAACAATCTACTTTCCAGGTAATAAGAGAGAGGTCAACACTTCGTAAATGTTTCAGTGAAACCCTTCTTCCTGGCCATCCTTGTTAAGTATCTACTAGAGCATTGGACTTGTTAGTGTTAGATTGGGATGGGAGCTGGGATTCAGAATGTTTCTGGGCCCAAATAGAGGAAACAAGGGGGTGGTTCTATTTAAAAAAATAATTGACAAACTCCTTTCTAGACTAGCGAAAGGATGTAAGGAAAAGACACAAATATCCAAAGTTAGAAATGAAAGGGGAGAAATTACCTGATCCACAGAAATACAAAACATCATAAGAAAATATTTTGAACAGCTTTATGCCACTAAGTTTAACAATGTAGAAGAAATGGACAAGTTCCTAGAAACATACAGTCTACTGAGACAGAACCAAGCAGAACTGGATAATCTAAATAGACCAACCAACTGTAAGGAAATTGAAATAATCATCCAAAACTTCCCCAAAGGTCAAAGTCCAGGACCAAAAAGTCTGACCAATGAGTTTTCATGAAGCATTCAAAGAAGAACTAATGCCTATTCTTCTTAAATTCTTCCCAAAAACTGAAAAAGAGGCAATACTTCCCAAGGCATTCTACAATGCCAACATTACCCTACTAATAACGCCTGGTAAATACCACACAAGAAAAGACAACTATGGACCAATATCACTGATGAACACAGATGCAAAAATCCTAAACAAAATATTAGCATATAGAATACAACAATGCATCAAAAAGATTATACTCCACGGTCAAGTGGAATTCATCCCAGGAGTACAAGGATGGTTTGACATACAAAAACTCAATCAATGTGATACACTACATAAACAAAAGAAAAGATAAAACCATATGATCATATCGATTGATGCAGAAAATCATTTGATAAGATAAAACATCCATTTATGACAAAAACACTGAAAAAAATGGGTGTAGAATGAAAGTACCTCAACATATTGGAGGCCATATATGACAAACCATCAGCTAATATTATACTGAATGGGGAAAAGCTGAAGCCCATTCACCTAAAATCAGGAGCAAGACAGGGATGCCCCCTATTGCTACTGCTATTCAATATAGCACTGGAAGTTCTAGCCAGAGCAATCAGGCAAGAGAAAAAAATAAAAGGTATCCAAATTGGCAGAGAAAAAGTCAAACTGTCACTATTTGCAGATGACATGATCCTTTATATAGAAAATCCCTAAGACTGCACCAGAAAACCATTAGAAACAATAAATAAATGCAGTTAGGTTGCAGGATAGAAAATCAATGTACAAAAATCAGCAACATCCCTATAGACAAACAACAAATCTTCAGAAAAGAAATGAGAGAATCAACACCTTTTGCAATCACAACCAAAAATTGAAATACCTTGGAATTAACTTAACAAAGAATGTGACAGACCTATACATGGAAAACTATAAGACACTTTTGAAAGAAATTGAAAAGGACACAAAGAAATGGAACTATATCCCGTGTTCATGGACAGGAACATTTAACATTGTTAAAATGGCAATAATGCCCAAAGCAATATACAGATTTAATGCAATTCTCATCAAAGTCCCACAAGCAAACTTTCATGAAATAGAAAAAAATGATCAGATTTGTATGGAACTCAAAAAGCTTCAAATCACCAAACCAATACTACATAAAAAGAAGAAGGCTGGTAATATCATGCTCCTTGATTTCAATTTGTATTACAAAGCATTAATAATCAAAATAGCTTGGTATTGACAGAAAAAAGTAGACACAGGGACCAATAGAACAGCATAAAAACCCCAGAAATAAATTCACCAATATGTATAGTCAAGTAAATTTTGATAAAGGAGCTAAAAATATACAATGAAGAAAAGAAATCCTCTTCAATAGATGGTGCTGGGAAAACTGGAAAAACATATGCAAAAGAATCAATCTGAGCTGTGAACTGTTACCATATACTAAAATTAATTTGAAATGGATTGAAGACTTCCAAATAAGACCTGAAGAAATAAGCTGTAGAAAAGAAAACATTGGCACTAAACTTATAGATCTTGGACTCAAGGAGGACTTCATGAATTTGACCTCAAAGAGAAGGGAAGCAAAAGCAAAAATAAGTGAAAGGGAATATATCAAACTAAAAAGCTTCTGCACAGCAAATGAAACCATCAATGAAGCGAAGAGACAGCCAACCGAATGCGAGAAAATATTTGCAAACAAAGCATCTGATAAGAGTCTAATATCTAAAATATGTAAAGAACTAGGACGACTCAACGAAAACAACACAAAAACCAAACAACCCAATTCAAAAGTGGAAACACAAATTGGTACAACTGCTATGGAGGACAGTGTAGTGGTTTCTCAGAAAACTGGGAATGGAGTTACCATATGCCAGGGCAATCCCCCATCTGGGTATTTATCCAAGAAAATAAAAACCCTTATTCTCCAAGTACTTATGTACCCTAATGTTCACCTCAACAGTGTTCATGGTGGCCAAGACATGAAAGCAACGAAGGTGCCCTTCCATAGATGATTGAATAAAGAAGTTGTGGTACATATACACAGTGGAATATTACTCAGCTATAGGAAATGAGAAAATACTACCATTTGTAACAAAATGGATGGCCCTCGAAAACATCATGCTAAGTGAGAACATCATTCTAAGAACCATATGACTTCACTCATATGTGAAATATAAAAGTGAAAGCAATGAAGAAAAAGGAAAGAAAACACAACAAAATACTCATGGACACAGTCAATGGTTTAGCGGTTACCTGGGGGAAAGTGGGGAGGGAGTGAGAGGAGGAAAAGGAGCCAAATATATGGTGATGGAATGAGAACTGACACTGGAATGAGAACTTAATGCAATACATAGACAATTCACTGTAAAAAGAAATGGCATGTGGTGTTTCTATTTTCTTGTTAATTGGAGCCTATTAAAGAATATTTAAATGCTAAAAATAAAAAAAGAATGTTTAAGGAACTTAGTGAAAACTTCAACAAAGGGATAGCAACCATAAAGAAGGACATAGAAACCATGCAAAACAAGCAGTCAGAAATAAAGAAAACAATCACTGAAATGAAGACTACACTAGAATTAATTAATTAATATCAGGTTAGATGAAGCAGAAAATTGAACCAGCATTCTGAAAGACGAGGTAGCAGAAAATACCCAACTAGAAAAATAAAATGAAAAAAGAAGGAAAAAACAAAGTGAGAATTCATTGAGAGACCTTTAGGACAACATTAAGTGTAAGAACATTCAGATCACAGGGATACCAGGAAGAGAAGAGAGGGAGCGAGGAATTGAAAACCTGTTTGAAGAAATAATGACTGAAAACTTCCCATACTGACAAAGGAAATAGACACAGGAGCTCAGGAAGCACAGAGAGTCTTAATCAAGATGAACCCAAGCAGGCCCCTGTCAAGACACATTGTAATTAAAATGGCAAAGGTTAAAGACAAAGAAGGAATGCTAAAAGTAGCAAGAGAAAGTCAACGAATTATTTACAAAAGCAGCAGCCATAAGACCGTCAGGGGATTTCTCACCGGAAACATTGCAGTCCAGAACAGAGTGGAAGGAAATATTTAAAGCAATGAAATAGAAGGGTCTACAACCAAGACTACTAGACCCAGCAAGGACAGATAAAGAGTTTCTCAGAAAAGAATAAAAACTAAAGGAATTCACTACCACCTGGCCAATGTTACCAGAAATGTTAAAAGAACTTCTTTAAACAAAGAAAAGGAGAAAACAAACAAACAAAAGGAGATCAAAAACATGAATAATATCATGGTGATGAATATGTACCTATCAATAATCACTTTAAATGTAAATGGACTAAATACTGCAATCAAAAGACAGAGAGTAGCTGAATAGATCAGAAAACAAGATCCAGGCATCTGCTCTCTCAAGAGATTCACCTGAGTAGGAAAGACACACAAAGCCTGAAAGTAAGGGGATGGAAAAAGAGATTTCATGCAACTGGAAATGAGAAAAAAGCTGGGGTAGCAATACTTATATCAGATAAAACAAACTTCAAAATGAAGACTATAACAAGAGACAAAGAGGGACATGACATAATTATGAAGGGATCAGTCCAACAAGAGGACATCACTCTTGTAAACATTTATGCACTCAACATAGGAGCACCTAAACATTGTACATAAAGCAAATACTGACTGACATAAAGGCAGATGTCAACAGTAACACAATCATAGTAGATTTTATCACCCCCCTTACACCAATGGACAGATCTTTCAGACAGAAAATCAACACAGATACAGTGGCCTTAAGTGACATTCTAGACTAGGTGGATTTAATTAGTATTTTTAGAGTGTTTCATCCCAAAGCAGCAGAATGTACATTCTTTTCAAGTGCACATAGAGAATTTTCCAAGATAGACCATATGTTAGACCACAAAACAAGCCTCAATAAATTTAAGAAAGTTCAATTCATATCAAGTATTTTCTCTGACCACAATAGTATGAAATTAGAAGTGAATTACAAGAAAACAACTGAAAACCACACAAACACCTGGAGGCTAAATAATATGCTATTAAACAATGAATGGGTCAACAATGAGATCAAGAAAGAAATCAAAATGTACCTTGAGACAAACGAAAATGAGAACACAACGACCCCAAATTGATGACACACAGAGAAAGCAGTCCCTGGAGGGAAATTCATAGCAATGCAGGCCTACCTCTTTAGACAAAAAAAAATCTCAAAGAAAACTTACATCTAAGGGAACTGAAAAAAGAACAGTAAACAAAGGTAAAAATGTGAGGTACAGTATAAGAAGTATAGGTAAAAATGTCAAAATATCTATGTGGAGTGTCCGGTGGACACTGGACTAATTGCGGGGAAGACTTCATAAGTTATATAGATGGCTACCCCCTGTGGTGTAGAGCTGAAAATAATACAAATTAGTGTTGAATGTCAACTACTACTAAAGTAAGTTATAAGTCATGGGACGTGGAATACAGCCCAGGGAATAGTCAATGGTATTGTAAAAGTTATGTAAGACATCAAATAAAAAATAGAATTGTTGGGGTTATCACTATATGAGGATTGTAATGCCTGGGTATTATGTTCTCTTGTACACATGAAACTAATACAAAATAAATTAAAATAAAGAGGTTGCTTTTCTGAATTCTAGTTCCTTTTTCTTCAGTTATACTTGGCATACAATATTATTTTGGTTTCAGGTGTCCAACATAGTGATGAGATATTTACATAATTTAATAAATCCTCATTCCAATATATCAGGTTCACCTCTGACACCATATATAGTTATTAAAATGTTGCCGACTATATGCCCTATGCTGTACTGTACATTCCTGTGACTATTCTGTGATGATAATTTTGTACTTCTTGATTTCTTCCCCCTTTTCACTCACCTTTCCCGCTGTCCTCCCATCACCCCAATAAACCTAGAACCCCCCTGACACCGCACAAAATTATTGCAACATTATTGACTATATTCCCATGTTATAGTCTACATCCCCGTAAGTATTGCTTTGTAACAACCAAACTGAACTTCCCAATCCCCTCTTCTTATTCCACCAACTCCCCCAATGCTCTCCCCATCGGGCAACAAGCAAATGTTCTCTATATCTATGAATTTGTTTCAGTTCCACTGGTCCATTTTCTTCCTGGATTTCAGCTATAAGCAATGGGAATTTGTATCTGTCTTCCTCTGTTTGAAGAAGTGCATCTAATTCTGCCATTTTCTCATCCTGAATCCAATTTTATATAACAGATTTAGAGATTGTTGAAATTTATTTTTATTTTAATAAAAAATTGTGGTATTCGTACTAATAAGACCATGATATGTTTCACAATATCCATAGTGCATTTTATCTACTTTGGACTGTTTTCTTACATTTCCGTCAGTTACAATTTTTCTCCTCTGGGATGTTGGGACATTAAAATTATATGTTTCCCACCTCCTTCCTGGGCACCATGTGCCACCAACAATGGAAATTTTCTGGTCAGGCCGTTGCCAGCTGTTGCTGCGTGACTTGCCACTCTCTCCCTTTGATGCTGCTCTAGTCAGTCACCACTCTAGTGGCTCTTGGCTCTGTCTGAGGCCATGTACTACTGAGGCACCGAGACATCCTCAGGGCTGCTCTCATCTCACTCTTAGAAGAACGTTTTGGAAGCTCCTTGGGAAACGTCTACTGATGAGTTTATGATTGTTTTATGGAGTGTGAGTGCTGGGAAAAGCTTATGCCAGCCCCTTGGAGATACTTTCTTGTCAAGAACTGGCCTGTGCAGTCCTCCTTGTAAACAAGGGCAGGTGACACAATGAGATGTGTGTTAAATCTTCCGTCAGAGTAGTTAGAGGAAAATAGGGACCTGAAAACCCTGGATGTGTCAGAGAAAGATTTGACAAAAGTTTCAAGGCCCTCGTTGTTCCTGGTAGGAAAGATTACTTCTGAGACTGAGCAGAAGGAGACCCAGGTAAACATGAGAAGGA
>PVJL010019006.1:0-14762 GCA_004026885.1 Lyroderma lyra | reverse complement strand
ATAGGTTTCAGGCATACAATTCTACAGTGCATTGTCAACTTGTTGTATAATAAGTTCACCACCTAATGTGACTTCTCTTTCCATCACCTTATATTTAGCTTCCCCCCCTCCTCTCCCACCCCCTCCCCTTTCTCCCCTCCCTAACCCACTCGTCCCCAAATAAACATTAAACTATTGATTGTGTCCATGGGTTATTTGTCAACTGCCCTTTTTAAAAGGTCAAAGTTCTCCAGTTACTGAACAGATGCTTTACATTTTACCAGTGTTACCCTCTGCAGACACTGTCATTTTGGGAGAATTTTCAAATTAGTGCATTATTGACTGAAGACATTATCTCAAGTTACTTGGGTGCCAGAAAATTTTATCAGGATGACATTGAAGAAACTCAGTAACATTTTCATGAAATTTCCAAAGAAATTGCTCTGGGCCACCTATTAGTAAAAAGTTTCTCCACAAACCATGACTCTAACAATGCTTGTATAGCTTTTCAGCATTGGGGCTGAGATCAAGTGTAGTATCTAGTCTTATCAGAATACTTGTGTGCTTTTTTTCTCCAATAGCTTCTACTCACATAGAATGTTTAAAGCATCGTTTTCATACACCTTTCTCTAAGTGAATATTGTGAATCATATTTCGACATACAGTATTTGCAAAGTATATAAGCAGTGGAATTTTTTCTATGAAAGCTATTCCTCAAACAGTAAATTTAGGGCTGCAATAATTCAGAAAGTATCTTATTTAAGATGATGCAAAACCACCTTCTCTAGTGCCAGTGTGACACTTGAGATGATGCAGAACCACCCTTGTATGCAGCAGAGAAATATTTCAAACAAAACAGAGACAACCTACAAAATGCCAGTAAAAAAATTAGGACATGTGGAGCCACCTCAGCGAATGGCACTAGGAAACTTGAAATGATGCAGACACTCAGTGCATTGTAATGAAGGACAAAATACAAGGAGTAATCCCAGTGAGGGAAAAAGGAGGAACCAGTATGGTGCCAAACCACCTGTGTGAGCAGCAGTGGATCAGAAAGGACGAATCAAAGCCACCCAATTTAGGAGCCACAAAAAAAAGGGATGAAGTGAATCCATTTTAAGCAATGGCTTTAAGACATAAAGAGCAACACAAACCAACCATTATGCAGATTCTAAAATATTTCATTTCATTTCATTTCATTTCATTTCATATGAAAAAATAGATAGTATCATTACACTCTATCTATAGGGGAAAAAAACTGCAGCCTTATTAGGATAAACCAGTTCTCTAGAGCACTGATAGTTTATACATTGGCTTTGAAGATGTAAAAGGAAGTAATGGAAACTTCATAACTAAATATTATGCAATTGATTCTCAATTTTTTTTTCAGAAATTAAAACTTTACTTAAAGTTTAAATAGATAATTTTTACTGCATTTTTATCTTAAAATGTTATATTTAATTTCATTTTTTCGTTTCTTTCTATTACATTTTTAATTTAATTTTGTTACCTTCTTCTTCATTTCCTTTCCTTCAATTTTATTTTGTTTCATTTTATTTCATTCATCTGGCAGAATTAGATAACAGGATCACCTTGCATCTGTAGGTCCAGACAAGTAGACATCAGCCTTACAAGTGTAGAAGGCTTTTTAGAGCCCTGATCATTTAGATATTTGTTTGGATAAAGATAGTAAGTAATTGAGACTTAATATCTAAATATTATGTAATTGATTTTCAAATATTTTTGCAGCAAGGTAAATATTTACTGAAAATTTAAATAGATATTCTCAAACATTATTGTTGTCTTGATATATTTAATTTTTTTCATTGTATTTTATTTTCTATTTTTTATTTTATTTTATTTTTTGTAACTGGCATGATCACAGAAATATCACACTGTATTTGTAAGTACAGATAGAGAGACCGCAGACTTATAAGAGTGGAGAGGCTTCTTAGAGAAGAGAAAGTTTAGGTATTTGCTTAAGAATGTAAAAAATAGCAATTGAACTTTACATCTTAATAATATGCAATTAATTTTTGAATATTCTAGCAGCACATTAAATATTTACTTAAAGTACAAAAGACTTTTTCTGTAACTATATTTTTGTTCTAAAATATTTTATTTCATTTTGTTCAATTATAATTTATTTCATTTTAGTTGCCAGAAGTAGACAACTGCATCAAACTCTATTTGTAGGTACAGATGGGAAGACAGCAGCCTTATAATGTAGACAGGCTCCCTGGAACAATAAAAGTATAGATATTTATTTAAATAAAACAGTAAAATGTAATTAATATTTAAATATTTTGCAAATTACTTTAAATAGTCTTGCAGAAACTTTAAAATTTACTTAAAGTTAAAATGGATATTTTCACCACCTAATGTGAACTTATTATACAACAAATTAACAATGCGCTGTAGAATTGTATGACTGAAACCTATGTAATTATTGCTAATAGATGTCACCCCAATAAGTCTAAAAATAAAAGAATAGATATTTTCTAAGTATATTTTTGTTATAAAATATTTATGTAATTTTATTTATGTAATTTTATTTATTTTTCTTATATTTCCAAATTTTATATTTATTTAATTTGGTTTTTTAAATTTCTTATCACATTCTGTTATTTCATTTCATTCATCTACCAGAAATAGAAAACAGCATTACCCTGTATCTGTAGGTACAGATGGGAAGACAGCAGTCTTGTAAGAGTCGCTGGCTCCCTAGAGCACTGAAAATTTAGATATTGGCTTAAAGAAAGTAAAAGGTAGTAATTGAGTTTCTATATCTTAATACTATGCAATTGATTATCAAATATTTTTGCATCAAGTTAAACATTTACTTAGTGTTTAAAAAAATATTTTCTGGAGTTCCCTGGTGGTATAGTGGCTTAAGGCTTCAGCGCTTGCGCTGTCAATGCTGTGGCCTGGGTTTGATTCCCAGTCAGGGAACTACCCACATACCAATAAACAAACAAATAAATAAATAATAAAATTTTAAAAAGAAAAAATATTTTCTGTAACTCTCCTCAGGTCTTTAAATATTTCATTTAATTTCATTTTATTCCATTCCATTCCATTTATTTTCATTTTATCAAATTTAACTTGCCAGAATTAGACAGCAATATTATTACTGTATCTACAGGTACACATTGGGAAAGAGCAGGCTTATAAGTGCGAACAGACTCACTAGAGTACTGGAAGTCTAGGCATTGGCTTAGAGAATGTAATAGATTGAGCCTTCAATCTATATAACTATGAAATCAATTTTCATATTTTTACAGCATATTCAATATTTACTTAAAGTTCAAATAAAATTGTCTGTAACTGTATATTGGTCCAAAAATGTTCTATTTTATTTCATTTACTTTTATCTGTCTGAAGTGAACATCACACTGAATGTGTATGTACAAATGAAAGGACAGCAGCATTTTCAAAGTGGAAAGCCTCCCTAAGGCACTGGAAGTTTAGGTACTGGCTTGGAGAAAGAAATAAGAGAGTAATTGAGCCTTTATACCTTAATACTATGTAATTTATTTTCAAATATTTCTGTAGCAAGTTAAACATTTACTAAAATTTAAAATAGATTTTATCTGTAATTATATATTTTCTTAAATATTTAATTTAATTAAATTTAACTTATTTAATATCATTTCAAATTACTTCATTTCATTTCATTATTTAATTTTATTTATTTTTCCAGAAGTAGAGGGCAATATTACACTGTATCTGTAGGTACAGACTTCAAGACAGCAGCCTAATAACAATTGGCAGGCTTTTTAGAGCTCTGAAAGTTAGGTATTGGCTTGGAGAAAGTAAAAGTAAGTAATTGAGCCTTTATTACTTAATACTATGTGACTGATTTTTTAATAATCTCACAGCAGGTTAGACATTTACTTAAAATTTAAATTAACTTTGTAACTAAATTTTTGTTTTTAAATATTTTATTCCATTTTTTTATTTTATTTTATTTCATTTTAACTCATGTCATTTCATTAACCAAAATTAGACAGCAGTATCTCATTGTATTTGTAGGTACAGATGGAAACACAGCTGCTTTACAAGGGTGGACAGTCTCCCTGAGGAGCATAACTTTGGGTATTGACTTGAAGAAAGTGAAAGTGTGTATTTGAGCCTGTGTATCTTAGTACTATGCAATTCATTTGTTGAAAGTTTCTGCAGCAATTTAAACAGTTAGTTTACATTTAAATAAATTTTGTCTGTACTATATTTTGGTCTTTATAGATTTTATTTTATTTTAGTTTATTTTAATTCATTTTATTTTGATTGCCAGAAGTAAATAGAAATATCACAACTTTTTTGTAGATACAGATTGAGAGCTAGGAGCCTTATAAGTGTAAAAACATTCCCTAGAGCACTGAAAGTTTATTATTGGCTTGAAAAAAAATAATAAAAACTAACTAAGCCTTCATATGTAAGTAGTATGCAATTGATGTTCAAATATTCTTGCAGCAACTTAAATATTTACTTATAATTTATGTAGTGTCTGTAATTACCTTTTTATCTTAAAATATTATTATATTTTATTTCTTTTTTTTAGCTTTGAATATGTGTATGTTTCCTTTATTTTTTTAATTAATTTATTTTTATTATTTTTTTAATTCATTTTTATTGTTAGACTTATTGGGGTGACATCTGTTAGCAAGGATTACATAGGTTTCAGGCATACAATTCTACAGTGCATTGTCAACTTGATGTATAATAAGTTCACCACCTAATGTGACTTCTCTTTCCATCACCTCATATTTAGCTTCCCCCCTCCTCTCCCAACCCCTCCCCATTCTCCCCTCCCTAATCCACTCATCCCCAAATAAACATTAAACTATTTTATTTCATTTCATTTTTATAAGCCAGAAATAGACATCAGCATCACATTGTATATTTAGGTACAGATAGGAACACAACAATCTTATAAGAGAGAACAGGCTTTCTAGGGCAATGACAGTTCAGGCATTGGCTCAGATAAAGTAAAAGAAAATAATTAAATTTTCATATCTATATACTGTGCAATTGATTTTCAAATGTATATGCAACAAGTAAAGCATTTAAAATTTAAATAGATACTTTTAAGTATATTTTTGTCTTGAAACATTTTATATCATTCTATTTCATTTTGTTCCTTTTATTTCTTATTTGCTTTTATTTAATTTTATGACTTATATTTAATTTTATTTTTTTATGTAATTTTATTTCATTTTATATTTTATTTGATTTTTATATTCCATTTCATTTTATTTCATTTCATTCATCTGCCAGAAATTGACAGCTGCATCACCCTGGATCTGTTGGTACAGATGGAAAAAACCAGCCTTATAAGGGTGGACAGGCTCCCTAGAGCACTGATAGTTTAGATATAGGATTAAAGAAAGTAAAAGAAAGTTACTAAAG
Source organism: Lyroderma lyra (assembly GCA_004026885.1). Taxonomy (NCBI): domain Eukaryota; kingdom Metazoa; phylum Chordata; class Mammalia; order Chiroptera; family Megadermatidae; genus Lyroderma; species Lyroderma lyra. The sequence goes on along the minus strand of PVJL010019006.1, from coordinate 9,374 downwards.
TTTGATTTTTTAAAAACTCTCTAATTTTTTTTTCAAATATTCTTGCAGCAATTTAACGTTTACTTAGAGTTTAAATTGATTTTTTCTATAACTATATCTTGGTCCTGAAATATCTTATTTTATTTCATTTTATTTTATTCTATTTCATTTGCCAAAATTACACAACAACATTACTCTTTATCTGTAGATACAGCAGTCTTATAAGATGAAACAGACTTCTTTTTTTTAATTCATTTTTATTGTTAGTCTTATTGGGGTGACATCTGTTAGCAAGGATTACATAGGTTTCAGGCATACAATTTTACAGTGCAGAGGCACTGAAAGTCTAAGTATTTTCTTGGAGAAGGTAATAGAAATTAATTGACACTTTATAACTGAACACTATAAATTAAATTTCAAATATTTTTATATTTGAAATATTTACTTAATGTATTTAAATATGTACTTAAAATTCAAATAACAATTGCCAGTAACTATATTTTGGCACTGAAATACTTTATTTTATTTTATTTTGTTTTATCTGCCAAAAGTAAACAGCAACATCACACTGTATTTATAGGTACAGCTAGAAATACAGCAGCATTTTAAAAGTGAACAAGATCCCTAGAGCACTGAACGTTTGTTTACCTACTGGCCTGGAGAAAAAATAATGAGAGTAATTGAGCCTTCTAATCTTAATACTACACAATTGATTTTCAAGTATTTTGGCAGAATCTAAACATTTACTTAAAGTTAAAAAAAATTTTGTCAGTAGGTATATTTTGGTTCTGAAATATTTTATTTTATTATATTTCATTTTATTTTAGTTCAATTAATGTAAATTCATTTCATTTCATTTCATTTGCCAGAAGTAGATGGCAGCATTGCACTGTAATCTGTAGGTAAAGATTTAGAGATAACAGACCTATAAGACTGGGCAATCTTCCTAGAACAGTGAAAGATAGTAATTGTCTGGAGAAAGTAATGAAGAGTAATTAATCCTTCATATAATCTTTATTGTTAAACTTGTTGGGGTGAAATTGGTTAGCAAAAGTTCCAGGTGTACAATTTTACAATGTATCATGTATGTGTTGCATTATGGGTTCACCACTCAGAATCAGTTACTTTTCCATCACCATATAATTGACAATACCTTCCTCCTCTTTCACCTTCTTTCTCTTTTCTTATTTTTTTCCTTTCTTGCTATCAGGTAACCAACTAAACTACTGTCTGTTTTTATGAGTTTTTATTTTTTGCTTTCAGTATTATATTCGACATATGAGTAAAGTCTATAGTGTTGGATTTTTCTGTCTGGCTTCTTTTGCTTGATGATCTCATGGTCTATTTATTTTGTTGCAAATGGAAACATTTTACCTTTCCTTAAAGTTTTTTAATATTCTGTTATATGTATGTACCATAGCTGCTTTATCCAGTCTATCAAAGTACACTTTAGTTGTTTCCATATCTAGGCCACCATAAACAACACTGCAATAAACACTGGGGTACATAGGTCTTTGCAAACTAAGGATTTACAATTTTGTGTAGATACCCAGAAGAGGAATTGCTTGGTCATATAGTAAGTTTATTTTCATGTTTTTGAAAAACTTTTACTCTGTCTTCCATAGCAGTTATACCAATTTGCATTCCCACCAGCAGTGTGCAATGGTTTTTCTTTCCACATCCTCTCCATCACCTGTTATTCTCTGTCTTGTTTATAATAGTTATTCTAACAGGCATGAGGTGATATTTCATTGTAATTTTAATTCGCATTTTTTGTTAGACTTATTGGGGTGACATTGGTTAACAAGAATTATGTAGGTTCCAGGTGCACAATTCTACATTGTGTCATCTATGTATTGCATTATATATTCACCACTCAGTGTCAGTTCTCTTTTCATCATCATATATTTGGTTCTTCTTCCTTCCTTACCCACCCACTCCCTCTTCTCCCATTTCTTTCCCCCTTGCCTTTAGGTAACTACTAAACTATTGACTGTGCCTATGAGCTTTTTTGGTTGTTGTTGCTTTAGTTTTATATTCAACATATAAGTAGAGTCATATGGTTCTTGGTTTCCTTTTGTCTAACTTACTTTGCTTAGCATGATGTTCTCAAGGTTCATTAACTTTTATGCAAATGGTAGTATTTCATAATTCCTCATAGCTGAGTAATATACCATTGTTTATGCATACCACAGCTTTTTTATTCAGTCATCTACTGAAGGGCAGTTTGGTTGCTTCCATGTCATCGCACTATGAACAGTGCTACAATGAACATTGAGGTACATATGTCTTTGTGTACTAAGGTTTTCAAATGCTTTTTGGTAAATACACAGTAGAGGGATTGTTGGATCATATAGTAACTTTACTCCCAGTTTTCTCCACACTGTCCTCCACAGCAATTGTACCAATTTACATTCCCACCAGGAGTGTGCAAGTGTTCCTTTTACTCCACAGCCTCTCCAGCACTTGCTATACTTGTCTTGTTGATAATAGCCATTCTAACAAGTGTGAGGTGGTATCTCTGTGGTTTTGATTTACATTTCCTAAATAGCTAATGAGGTTGAACATTTTTTTCAGAAGTCTGTTGGCCATTTGCGTATCTTCATGGGAGAAGTGTCTATTCAGGTCTCTGCCCACTTTTCAATTGGGTTGTTTGTTTATTTGTTTTTGAGTTGTAATAAATATTTTTATAGTTTTGATAGTAGACCCTATTCAGATGCATTGTTTGCCAATATTTTCTCCCATTTAGCATGTTGTCTCTTTGCTTCATTGGTGTGCAGAAGCTTTTTAGTTTGATATAGTCCCATTAATTTATTTATGATTTTACTTTAGCTTCTTTTGAGGTCAGGGTAATAGAGTCCTCCTTGAGCCTGTGGTCTATAATTTTAGTATCACTGTATTTTTATATACATTTGTTGTTTTGGGTCTTATGTGGAGGTTTTTAATCCATTTCAAATTGGTTTTAGCATATGGTGATATGTCTCAGCTCATATTTATTCTTGTGCATATGTTTTTCTAGTTTTCTGAACACCACCTATTAAGAGGCTCTCTTTTTTCCATTGCATATTTTATACACTTTTATAAAAAATAATTTGACGATATATTTTCTCATTTATTTTTGAGTTTTCAATTCTTTTTCATTGACTTGTGTGTCTGCTTTTCTGCTAATACCAAACTGTTTTGATTATTGATCCTTTGTAGTATAAATTGAAATCAGGGAGAATAATACCACCAGCCTTATTATTTTTAATGTAGTATTGCTTTGGTGATTTGAGGTCTTCTGTGCTTTCATATAAATCTGACATTTTTATCTATTTAATGAAATTTGATTTACATTTTAATAGCTAATACAGTTGACCATTTGTTCATATGTTCATTGGCCATTTGTATGTCTTTATGTGTAAAGCATCTGTCTAGGTTATCTGCCTACTTTTGATTTGTATTTTGTTGTTGGTGTTGTTGTTGTTGTTGTTGTTGTTCTTGTTGCTGTTGTTTAGTTGTTATACTTCTTGGTATATTTTGGATATTACTTTCTTTTCAGATGTTTTGTTTTGTGAATATTTTCTCCTGTAGGCATATACTAAAATTAAATTAAAATAAATTAAAAACCTTTACATAAGACCCCAAGCATTAAACTGTCTGGAATAAGATATTGGTACTAAAACTTTACATTTCTCATTTTGTCTCACTTAATGAACCTAACCTCTAAGGCAGGGGAAGTGAGAGCAAAAATAAAGAAATGAAACTACATTAAACTAAAAATCTTCTGTACAGCAAAAATTAAAACCATTAACAAAGCAATAAGTCAGCCAACTGAATTGAAACATGCATATCTTAATATAATAAATTGATTTTCAAATTTCTTGCAAGTTAAACACTTACATAAAGTTTAAATAAACTTGACCTGTAACAATACTTTGGTCCTGATGTATTTTATTTTTCTATCATTCTATTTCATTTCATTTCAGCTGTGAAAAGTAGACAGTTGCATCACAGAGAATTTGTAGCCATAGATGTCAATACAGCAGGCTTGTAAGTGTGGACAAGCTCCCTAGAAAACTTAAAGTTTAGATATTGGCTTGGGGAAAGTAAAAGTGGGTACCTGAGCCTTCATATCTTAATACTATGCAATTGATTTTCAAACATTCTTGCAACATGTTAAACATTTACTTAAAGTTCAAGAGATTTTGTTTGTACCTACATTTTGGTCCTGAAACACTTAATTTCATTTCATTTCATAGGTCGAAAACTGAGCACAGACCACTTACTCATTCTTTGAACCACTTTCTAACTAAATGAACTAGTAAAAACTTGATTGGTAGTTCTCTGAATCAAACACTTAAGGAGATGACTGGATGTGCCAGAGGTAGACAGTAGTATCACACTATATCTATAAGTACAGACAAAGAAACAGCAGCTCATCAATCCTAGACAGGCTCCTTAGAGCTCTGAAAGTTAGGTATTGGCTCAAAGGAAGTTAAAATAAGTGTAATTAAGCCTTAATATCTAAGTATTATACAATTCATTTTTAAATATTTTTGCAGCAAATTAAACATTTTCTTAAAATTTAAATAAATTTTGTCTATAACTGTATTTTTGTCTTGAAATATTTTAACTTCATTTTCTTTCACTTCATTTTCTTTTTTACATTTTATTTTCCCTTTATTTCCTTTATTTATCAATAAACTTTTGCAGGTAACATAGTTAAAATTATCTACATGCAAAAGAATGAATCTTAACTACGACTATCACCATATACCAAAACTAAATCAAATGTATTAAAGACCTCCACATAAAAACTAAAACAATTAACTCTATAGAAGTAATCATTGGTACCAAATTTATAGATCTTGGGTTCACGTATGATTTCATGACCCTGACCTCAAAGGCAAGGGAAGTAAAAGCAAAAATGAATGAATGGTACTATATCAAACTAAAAAGGTTCTGCACAGCAAAAGATACCATCAACAAAGCAAAAATGCTACCATCAGAATGAGAAAAAATATTTGCAAGCAATGCCTCTGATAAGGGGCTAATATCTAATATATATATATATAAAAACTCAAGAGAAGACAAGATGGCGACTTGAGAGGAGGTCCCTAAAGCCTCTCCCAGAAAACACAATTGAACGGCCATCCAGGAGCCAAGAAAGAGGACCCTGAGTGACAAACTGGCTGTTGAAAAATCCACAAACCGCAAGTAAACACCTCAAGGCTGGCGAGAAGGGGACGAGTCAGGGAGAGGGAAGGGAGCAGAGAGGGACCACGGGGGATGGGATCCCTGCTGACTATTCGGAGCTGCGCAGTTTGGGGTATAGGAGAGAGACTGGGGAGCTGGGGACAGGAGTATGGGAGCCAGCCTCTGGAACATTTGCATGGTAGAAGGGCTGAGAGAGGACTCTGAAGTGCAAAGATGACACCCCAGCTCTAAGCCCCCTGGAGACCTACACAGGGCTGCAGTTCCTGTTCCCAGCCTGCTGCAAAGGCGACCCTGCTGACTCAGGCCAGGCCCACAACTTTGGATTTATGGAGCGGGCACTTCCTCGTGCACCCCAGGGTTCTGAAAGCAGTGTGAGCCCTTAGATAGCCAGGTACTGAATCAGGGATGGGAAGAAAGACTGATTTGATAGCATTCACCCCAGCTAGCAAAAACAAGACCCAGCAAAGGGCTTGAAAGAGCTTCCACAGCAAAGGGCAGAAGGCAGAACCTCCTTTGGAAAGCCTTTTGTTGGCCTCTCCCAAGGATATATGCGCATAGCCTCCAAACACAGTAGGAGATCAGAAACAAGAAACAAACAGCCCCCTCTCCCCCAAAACTTGACACCCCAGTGCCACCTAGTGTCTGCCATTCAGCAAGACACCACAAAAGCAATAATCTGGGCACTGAACATAAAGCCCTCATGTCAAAAAGGAAGAACTTAGCGGACATGATGAATTCCTTAAAAACTAAAACTCCTCAGAAAGTACATGAAATTTACCCAGAAGACAGCTTGTTACATGTAAAAGGGTCGAATTTAAGTGATGGAGAATTTAAAGCAGCCATTCTAAAGGCTGTGAGACAAATGAAAACCTACTGGCAGACACCATAGCTGAGATAAACAATATAAAAAAGGATATAAACGACATAAAAAAGGAACTCTGTGAACAAAAAGAACAATTTAACAAAGAAATTCAAAACATAAGAAAGATTGAGATGGAAATACGAGAAATAAATAATACCATAAAAGAAGTGAGAAATGAAATAACTGCCATAGGAAACAGGACCAACCAGATGGAAGAAAGAATTAGTGATATTGAAGATCAGAACATGGAAACAGCTCAGAAAGAAGAAGAGAGGGAAAATAGAACCAAAGGATTGAAAGAACTCTGCAAGAAATATTCGACACCATGAGACAAAACAACATCAGGATAATAGGAATGAAAGAGGGGACAGAGCAATCTACAGAGAGCATACTCAAACAAATCGTAGATGAGAAATTTCCAAACCTATGGAAAGATCTGGAACCCCAAGTTCAAGAAGAAAACAGGTCACCCAGATACCAGGACCTCAACAGATCTTCTCCAAGACACATGGTACTAAAGATGTCCAAAACTAAAAACAAAGACACAATTCTCAAGGCAGCCAGGGAAAAAAGAACTATAACCTTTAGAGGAAAACCCATCAGGCTGGCATCAGATTTCTCAGTGGAAACTCTACAAGCCAGGAGAGAGTGGAACCCAATATTCAAAAATTTGAAAGAGAGAAACTTCCAGCCAAGAATAAATTATCCAGCAAAAATATCTTTCAGATATGAAGGTGGAAAAAAGACCTTCTCAGAAAAACAGAAGCTGAGGGAATTTGCCAGCACGAGGCCAGCACTCCAAGAAATACTGAAGGAGGCTCTTCAGCCTGAAACAAAACATCAGGAAAAATGGAACAAAGTTGGGGCAACAAGAAAGAAACAAAAATAAATAAACAAACAAACAAACAAAAACAAAGAAAGAAAGAAATAATAGCCACAGGAAATCCTCACATATCGATCATCACTCTAAATGTTAATGGACTGAACTCACCAAAAAAAAAGACACAGAGTAGCAGAGTGGATTAAAAAACAGAATGCATCCATATGTTGTTTCCAAGAAACACACCTCAGCTCTAAGGACAAACACAGACTCCGAGTGAAAGGATGGGATACAATATTCCAAGCAAATGGTAACCAGAAAAAAGCAGGAGTGGCCATACTGATATCTGATGAAATAAACTTCAAGTTAAAAAAGATAATAAAAGACAAAATGTTCATTACATAACGATAAAAGGCACAATGCAAAAATCAAGAAGAGTTGACACTAATCAACATATATGCTCCCAACCAGGATGCACCAAAATGCACAAGAAACTACTAACAGACTTGAAAGGAGAAACTGATGAATACACAATCATAGTGGGGGACTTAAACACCCCGCTAACAGCCATTGACAGATCATCCAAACACAAAATAAATAGGGAAATAACAGCTCTAAATGACACATTACAGCAATTGGACATAATGGAAATTTACAGGACACTTCATCCAGCAAAAAGAGACTACACCTTCTTTTCTAGTGCGCATGGAACATTCTCAAGAATAGACCATATGCTGGGACACGAAAGTAGCCTCAACAAATTCAAGAAGATCGAAATCATACTAAGTGTATTCTCAGACCACAAAGCTTTGAAATTGGAGATCAACTGTAAAAGGAAAGCAGAAAAAATCACATATACATGGAGATTAAACAACAGCTTATTAAAAAAGGACTGGATAAAAGCACAAATAAAAGATGAGATTAAAAAATATGTAGAAACTAATGACAATGAAAGTGCAACGTATCAGAATTATTGGGACACAGCGAAAGCGGTAATAAGAGGGAAATCTATATCATTACAGGCCTATCTCAAGAAACAAGAAAAATCACATGCAAACATCTTAGCATCCCTTCTTAAAGAACTAGAAAAAGAAGAGCAGACAAAACCCAAAGTCAGCAGAAGAAAAGACATAATAAATATTAAAGCAGAGCTAAACCAATTAGAACAGAAAGACAATAGAAAAAAATTAATGTTACAAAGAGCTGGTTATTTGAGAAAGTCAACAAAATTGACAAACCTCTGGCAAGACTAATCAAAGGATGAAGGGAAAGGACACAAATATCCAAAATTAGAAATGAAAGGGGAGAAATTACCACTGATACCACAGAAATACAAAGGATTATAAGAAAATATTATGAAGGACTTTATGCCACAAAATGTAACCATCTAGAAGAAATGGACAAGTTTCTAGAAACTTATAGCCTACCAAGACTGAACCAAGAAGAACTGGATAAGCTAAATAGACCAATCAATAGCAATGAGATTGAAATGACTATCCATAATCTCCCTAAAGGCAAAAGCCCTGGACCAGATGGTTTCTCCAATGAGTTCTACCAAGCATTCAAAGAAGAATTAACGCCTATCCTCCTCAGACTCTTCCAAAAATTGAAGAGGAAGCAATACTTCCTAACTCATTCTATGAGGCGAACATTACTCTAATACCAAAGCCTGGCAAAGACAACACGAAAAAAGAAAACTATAGACCAATATCTCTGATGAACACAGATGCAAAAATCCTGAACAAAATATAAGCAAACAGAATACAACAATGCATCAAAAAGATCATACATCATGATCAAGTGGGATTCATCCCGGGAGCACAAGGATGGTTCAACATACGAAAATCAATCAATGTGATACACCAAATAAACAAAATCAAAGATAAAGACCATATGGTCTTTTCCATTGATGCAGAAAAAGCTTTCGACAAGGTACAACATCCATTTATGATCAAAACACTACGTAAAATAGGTATAGAAGGAAAATATCTCAACATAATAAAGGCCATATATGAGAGACCCTCGGCTAACATCATACTGAATGGGGAAAAGCTGAAACCTATTCCCCTAAAATCAGGAACAAGGCAGGGATGCACCCCACCACTGTTATTTAATATAGTACTGGAAGTTCTAGCCACAGCAATCAGGCAAGAGAAAGGAAACAAAGGTATCCAAATTGGGAAAGAAGAGATCAAATTGTCACTATTTGCGGATGACATGATCCTTTATATTAAAAATTCCAAACATTCCACCAGGAAACTATTAGAAACAATTAACGAATACAGTAAAGTTGCAGGATACAAAATCAATGTACTAAAATCAACAGCATTCCTTTATACAAACAACGAATCCACAGCAAAAGAAATGAGGGAGTCAATTCCTTTTGCTATCACAACAAAAAGAATGAAATACCTGGGAATTAACTTAACAAAGAATGTGACAGACTTATACACAGAGAACTATAAGACACTTTTGAAAGAAATTGAAACAGACTTTAAGAGGTGGAAAAATATC
>PVJL010019005.1:0-14767 GCA_004026885.1 Lyroderma lyra | reverse complement strand
GGATATTCATCCTTTTCTTTGTCCTTCAGAGCAGAACAAGTTCTATTCTATGTGGCAATGGGCCTAACTAAAGGACTAAGCTTTCTTGCAGCTGGAAGTGGCCAATGGTTCAGAACAGAAGTGGTCAGGTAGAACTGAGAAAGTGTTTTAACAGAGGGAGAGACAGTGGCATGTGACTTTTTCCTCTCTCTGCTCTCTCTCTCTCTCTCTCTCTCTCTCTCTCTCTCTGCCTGCTTTCTGCCTACAGTGCAGACATAATGGCTAAAGCTCCAGCAATCATCTTGGGTCATAAGTGGTCTTGAAGATGAAGGCCATGTTCTAACAATGGTAGAGCAGAAAGATTAAACAACCCTGCTGCTGATTACCATGGAAAACTTTCTACTGGCTATCTTAGAGCTTCTTTTTTATGAGAGAGGAATAAATTGTTATTTCCAGTTTCTATTAGTAGTTTCTGCATGCAAATTCTGCAACATGAGGCTATGTAGGCATAGCTTTTTACCAGGAATTGCTGGGTATCCAGAAGATAGGTAGTTCACGCACAAGTAATCTACCAATCTTTTGTAATGCTATTATTAAAACCCAAACATATTCTTTCATTTCCAGTAGAGCATTGGTTCTAAATTTAGAGTGGTGCATCATAATAATGAGCCAGCTTATTATTTAGGGATCGCACTAAATTGGGAATATTTAGGTGACCAAGGGGAGAGTGCTTTATTATAAAGTTGCCGATATAAGAGGTGCCTAAGCCTCCAAGGGAGTTTCCCAGAGACTCCTCCAGTCTCTAGAGTGAAGTAGCAACCAACATTGGCTACAGGTGCCAGGCATGACAAGTAACCAGGCTGTGGAGCCCAGCAGAGCCCACTCCCCTTCACCTGGGCTGTGCATGAACATGTGCAGGGTGGACAGTTAGCATCTGTTTGCCTGGATGGGTTGCTAAGGTCAGCATTTGTCCTGAATGTTTGGTGACTGTGCCATGCTGCTTAACTATTTTGAATATCACTCTCACAGAGTACAAGGCTTTTACACCTGACAACCTCTTCCATTGATGATGTATCACTTCATCCCCAGATCCTCCCTGGACCCATGGCATCCGCCTGAATTTAAATTATATGTTCATATAAGTACTTTATTCTGCACTTATGCAAAGAGCAGAGGAATGGTCTGAGCATGTGCATTAAGGGGTCACAGAGGCCCTTGCTCCAAGTGGATAATTCTCAGACTCCTTCTGTTGTTTTGTTGCTGTTGTTTTTAAATATCCTAGTTGCTTGTCTTTTAATCAGTACCAATATGCTTTGCCTGAGAATTAATTACATTCCACTGTACAGCCAACTTTTTCTCTGTGGCAAAAATAATGAGCCCCTTACCCTCAAGCATAGACAACCACCCATTACATGGTGTTGTGTCCTTCAAACAGCAGTCTGCCTTCTGCAAAAGACATCCACTCAACATGAGCACGTGCCAGCCCCTGGGCCTTTGCCAGTCAGCTCCCTTCTGTGCAGTTAAGCTGGCCATTCTCAGCCTCACCTCAGGCATGGCACAACTCTCACTACTTGTGGTTCTAATTCTTCATTCAGTGCCGTGGTGCCTGGCTTGCTGGATGCTCAGACCATTATCTTCACCTTAAGTCGCGCCTTAAGCCCTTCAGGCCCATCGCTCACAGCTCTAGATAGCCTCTAACCAGGGGCGACTTCAAAGGCCACCACTGTTTCCTAGTGTGATTTTGAGGTGTATCTCTTCAGGTGTCTATATAGTAGTTCCTTTTGAGCAGAAGTGGAGGTACCTGTCCCTTCCAATACTGAGCTATGCTTCTCACCCCTTTTGCTACATTCTGAGTCCTAGAGACCCTATTCCTCTCATTTCAGCCCAGAGAAGGAATGCAACACAAGATCATACAATGAGGAGGGGACCTTGGAAAGCTTCCTGAGTCCATCAGAATTTAAAGATATTCCTAGAGGACTTCCTGTTCAAGATAACCAAGCACACATGTTATTTCTTCTCCTGCCACTAAAATGATGATAGAAGCATACAAATAGTATAATCCCATAACAAGGAGGACAATGAGGGGGACAGTAGATGAGAGATTTTAAGATTTCTGGAGGGCAGAGTCTAAAGAGATGCTCATTGATGAAGCAGGGTGGGAAAACTCCCAGAGCAGAACACACGTAAAGCGGGTACAAAGGAGGAGTAAATGAGATGTTTGATGGAGCCCAGAGAAAGTCACAAACTTGGAGATGACAGATAGGACATTACACTGGCCTAAAATGTGAGAGGCTAAGGCTGAAAACAAACAAACAAACAAAAATTGAAGATCTGGACAAAAAACAGTTGTCCCTCACAATCTCCTTTCTCCTTCCAAATACAGAGCAGATGATGGTTTGGAATTTACCTCTAGGACAAAACAGAAATGATTTCTTAAGAAGTTGTATGAAATGCCTGGAAAGAATTAAGGCAGTGAGTGAGAGTTGGGGCCCCAGAGGAATTTTGAAAGGGATTTGAATAATTTTAACCCCCTGGCCATTCATGAGGATGAAGCCTACCAGATGGTAGCCCCACCCTTGGATACTGAGCCCCTGATCAGGCTTCCAATTACTTCATAAAAGTGAATGAATGACCAAGGACCACATTGAGGTGTGGCCTACAAGCAAGGATGGGGGAGCAGTACAGGCCTGAGCAGAGCAGGGATTTAGAGCCAGACACCCAGAGAGGCCACAGTCATGGGCAGGGCATGGGCTCAGGTTCAGGTAGACTGCTGGGCTGGGTGGACACCCACATAACATACAGATTCATGCTTCTTTGCATGGGCACCCTGCCAACGCATCACCCAGAGCCTGTCCACAGAGCCAGAGTAGAGACTCTTCAAGAAGTTGGTTATGGGGGTCCAGCCAAGTTCTCAAGATGAGTTGGTTCCTCGAGTCTGCCAGGGCAGCTCCTAATTGAGGCACTACAATTGGGTAAGGGAGCCTCTTTTCCAGCACTTCATGGTTTTCTGGGCTTCCTGAGCCCCTTGCACTCCTGCCATGCCACAAGGGGCACCAACGTTATATGTTCCAACCCAGCAGGCTGTCTGTTTTATGTGCAGCTAGGAACTCAGCTAGTAAACATTCCCCTTCAAAATCGGAGCAGCCCCTGCCTCCTCACCATGAAGCCCGGCCTCTGGGGAGCTAGGCACAGGCTTTCTCCCCCTTTGTAGGACTGTCAGAGGCCCAGGACTCTAGGTGCTGTGACATTACCTAACTCATTCCTGTTGTGTACTAGTTACTGGAGATGATTTGACCTGGGCTGGAGGAGCCCAAGTCTAAGGAGCTTCAGCCCACTGCTCTCCTGAAAATCAAATCCTTGTGTGGCTGATTTAATTCTCTGAGCCTCAGTTTGCTCATCTATTAAATGGGACATTATACAATTGCCACGAACTCAAATTAAGCAAAAACTCTTAGTAAATACTAGTTGTTAAAAAATGGCCAATAAACACACTGGAGGACATTCAACAGCCATACTTACCAGGAGTGAAAAGTGCTGCCCTAAGAGGCATCAGGAGGAGAGGTTTTAACCATCATGAATTACAGACATAGAGGGGGTATGGTGGCTTGATGGATTGTTTCTATCCTTCACTCAACCATTACTTGAGTTTTTATGGGCAATTTTAAATATTTGATTATATGGAACATCAATATCTTGACAATGAAATATGAGGTATGACAATTAAGTTATCAAAATTGCCACCATTTGCTTACATTGGCAGCACTGTGTTTGTGTCCATCTGTAATGGTGTCTTGCTGAGTGGCATTTATTATTGTTGTTGTGTGTTTTTGTGTGCCATCACAAGAATGTTGAAGCTTGAATTAGAACAATGAACAAACATTAAGTGTTTTTGTTAATCTTGGCAAGAGTGGAAGTTAAATTAGGGACATGTTAGTCCAAGTTTATGGGGATGATGCCATAAAGAAAACAGCAATGTGCAAATAGGTTAAACGTTTTTCTGAAAGAAGAGATAGTGTCACTGATGAAGAAAGGTCAGGTGGCCAGTAACAAACAGAACTGATGAAAACATTGCAAAAATTCATTGAATTGTGGGTCAAAATCATCAGCTGGCTGTAACAAGCATAGCAGACCAAGTAAACATCAATAGAGAACAGTTAAGAAAATCTAACTGAAAATCTTGTCATGAGAAAGGTCTGTGAAAAAATGGTCCTGAAGAGCTCACCGATGAATAAAAGCAAAGGAGAGTCAAAGTTTGACAAGACCTTTTGGAGAAACAGAACAATGTTTTGGCCATGTTATTCCTTGTGATAAAACATGGGTGTACAAATACAACCCTGAAATGAAGCATCAAAGTGCACAGTGGAAGTCAGCCAATTCTCCAAGATCGAAAACATTCTGTCAGTCCAAATCAAGAGTCAAAATGATGTTGCTAAACTTTTTTTGTATCAAAGGGATTACTCATTTGTACCACCCAGACAGTAAACCAAGTTACTATTTGTAAATGCTGAAAAGACTACATGTAAATGTTAGACAAAAATGACTTAAATTTTCACCACCAACTCATGGCTCTTGTATCACAAAATTGCACCAGCTCACACAGCACTTGTCTGTGAGGGAGTTTTTAGCCAGTAAATAAAATAACTATATTGAAACATCCTCCCTATTCACCTGATCTGGCCCTCAATTAGTTTTTTTTTAACCCAAAGAGAAAGGAAATATTGAAAGGAAGACATTTTTATGACATTCAGGACATCAAGGGTAATAGAACAACAGCTCTGATGGCCATTCCAGAAAAAGAGTTCCAAAATTGCTTTGAAAAGTGGACTAGGCGCTGTCGTTGATGCATAGCTTCCCAAGGGGAGTACTTTGAAGGTGACCATAGTGATATTCAACAATGAGGTATGTAGCTCTTTTTGTAGAATGAGTTCATGAACTTAGTTGTCAGAAATCGCATACTGAACAAATTAGAACAATAAGCAAAACAATTTGCAAACCAGACCTTAAAATAGCCCTGAGCCAAGTTGGGGCCCAGCTGAACACATCAGAGAATTTAAATCCTAACAGGTCAGGGATGCTAGAGGTTAAAACTGGATGCCCTTTAGGAGATGCTGTGAGTCTGATAAGTTTGATTGTTTCCAATTCTACCTGAGAAGTATTTACCAGGTGCAGCAGGCTTACATTTCCTACGATATAAACTTTTCTTTGGGCTGCAAGCAAATAATCTAAAGCAATCCTGTTGTTGAGGATGACTTGAGCTAGGGAACCTAAAGATCTCTGTTGAGCTTTCATGGCTTTAGTAGCTGTGCATGCTATTCTGTTAACAGTTTGGTTAGTTGCTGTTTTTCTGTTTTTTGTTTTTTAATTTTCAACTTTTTATTTTACTATTTTTGCATTCAATATTGTTTTGTATTATTTTCAGATGTACAGCACAGTAAGTGGGCATTTATATAATTTATGAAGTACTCTCCTTAATAGGTCTAGTGCCCATCTGACAACAAGCATAGTTTTTACATTATTCACTATATTCCCCATACTGTATTTTACATCCCCATGACTATTTTGTATATATCAATTTGTATTTCCTAATTCCTTTACCCTTTTTATCCACCTTCCTTGCCTTCTCCCATCTAACAAGCATCAGTTTGTTCTTGTATCAATGAGTCTACTTTTGTTTTTATTGTTCTTTTATTCTGTTGTTTAGTTTCCACATATAAGTGAGATCATATGGTATTTCTCTTTCTCAGTCTGACTTATTTTGCTTAGCATAATAACCTCTAGGTTCATCCATGTTCTTGCAAATGGTAAGATTTCATTCTTTTTATGGCTGAGTAATATTCCATTGTGTAAATGTACCACAATTTCTTTATCCAATTGTCTATTGATGGGCATTTTGGTTGTTTCCATGTCTTCGGTATTGTAAATCATGCTGCAATAAACACTGGGGTACATATATTTTTCTTTTTTTTAGGGGGTGGGGATGGGGGTGTAGTTCTCTGGCTGGGAATCGAACCCAGGCTGTGGCATTGAGAGTGCCGAAGCCTAGCCACTGCAGCACCAGAGAACCCCTATATATTTTTCAAATTAATGTTTTGGATTTCTTTGGATAAATGCCCAGGAGTGGCATTGCTGGATTATAAAGTAGTTCCATTTCTGATATTTTGAGGAACCTCCATACTGTTTTTTATAGTGATTGTACCAATTTGCAGTTTCACTAACAGTGCACAGGGGTTTTGTTTTCTCCACATTCTCACCAACACTGGTTGGTCAATTTATTGATGATGGCCATTCTACAGGAGTGAGGAGTTATCTCATTGTGGTTTTAATTTGCATTTTTCTGATGATCAGTGACGAGCATCTTTTCATATGTCCATCTGTGTGTCATCCTTGGAGAAATATTTATTTAGGTCCTCTGCTCATTTTTTAAATTGGGTTGTTTGTTTTCTTGGTGTTGATTTTTATGAGTTTCTTATAAATTTTGGATATTAACCCTTGATCAGATATATCATTGACAAATATCTTCTCCCATTCAGTAGGATGTCTTTTCATTTTGTTGATGGTTTCTTTTGCTGTCAAAAAACTTTTTAGTTTTATGCAGTCCCATTTGTTTGCTTTTCTTTTGTTTCCCTTGACTGAGAATATAGATCAGTAAAAATATTGTTAAGAGTAATGTCTGAGAGGTTACTTCCTATATTTTCTTCCAGGAGTTTTATGGTTTCAGATCTTACATTTAAATCTTTAATTCATATTGAGTTTATTTTTGTATATGGTATAAGCAGGTGGTCTGGTTTTGTTTTTTTGGTTTTGTTTTTTTGGCATGTATCTGTTCAGTTTTTCCAGCACCATTTATTAAATAAACTATCTTTACCCAAATGTAAATTCTTGTTATTTTCGTCATAGATTAATTGGCCATATAGACATAAATTTATTTCTGGGCTCTCTATTTTGTTCCATTGATCTATATGTCTGTTTTCATGCCAATATCATGCTGCTTTTATTGCTTTGGGTAGTATGGACCTTTTAACTACATTAATTCTTTCCATCCATGAGCATGGTATATGTTTCTGTTTGTTTGTGTCTACTTTGATTTCTCTCTTCAGTGTCTTATAATTTTCTGAGTACTCTTCTTTTACTTTCTTGGTTAAACTTACTCCTAGGTATTTTCTTATGCAATTGTCAATGGGGTTGTTTCCTTAATTTTTTCTACTAATTAATTATTGGTGGATAAGAATGCAACCAATTTCTTAATATTAATTTTATATTCTGCTGCTTTATTAAATTCATTTATCAGTTCCAATAATTTTGGGGGGGAATCTTTGGGGTTGTTCTCTATATATAGTATTGTGTCATCTACAAATAATGACAGTTTAACCTCTTCATTTTCCATTTGGATGCCTTTAATTTTTTTTTCCTGTCTGATGACTGTGGTTAGGACTTCCAGTACTATGTTGAATAAAAGCAGTGAAAGTGGGCATCTTTGTCTCATTCCTGTTCTTAAGGATACTGTTTTAGCTTTTCGCCATTGAGTGTGATATTAGCTGTGGGTTTGTCACATATTGCCCTTATTATATTGAGATATGTTCCCTCTATTCAAACTTGGTTAGGAGTTGGTTTTTATTGTTGAATTTGTTGGGGTGTCATTGGTTAGCAAAAATTACATAGGTTCAAGGTGTATAATTCTACAGTGCATCTTCTATGTGTTCACCACCCATAGTCAGTTCTCTTTCAGTCACCATGTACTTGACTCCATCTCTCTCCTGTCTCACCCCATTTCTCCTCTCTCACCCCCTTCCCCTTTGTCCTCAGGTAACCACTGAACTATTGATTGTGTACATGAGTTTTTGTTTCTTCGTTGCTTTCCATTTTATATTCCACATATGAGTAAAGTCATATAGTTCTTGGTTTTTTCTGTCTGGCTTATTTCACTTAGCATGATAATCTCAAGGTCCATCCATTTTGTTGCAAATGGCAACATTTCATCTTTTCTTATACTGGAGTAACATTCCATTGTATATATGTACCACAGCTTCTTTATCCAGTCATCTATGGAAGGGCACTTTGGTTGTTTCCATGACTTGGCAACCATGAGCACCACTGTGATAAACACTGGGGTACATAAGTTTTTGTGGACTGAGGTTTTCAAATTTTGGGGGTAGATACCCAGAAGGGGGATTGCCAAGTTGTATGGTAACTCCAATCTCAATTCTTGGAGGAACCTCCACACTGTCTTCTATAGCGGTTTTACCAATTTACATTCCCACCGGCAATGTACCAGGGTTCCTTTTTCTCTACAACCTCTCCAGCACTTGTTATTCTTTGCATTGTTGATAGTAGCCATTCTAACACATGTGAGGTGATATCTCATTGGGGTTTTGATTCGCATTTCCCTAATAACTAATGAAGTTGAACATATTTTCATTTGTCTGTTGGCCATGTGTATGTCTTCATGGGTGAAGTTCTATTCAGGTCCTCTGCCCACGTTGTAATTGGGTTGTTTGTTTTTTGTTGTTGAGTCATACTAGTTATTTATATATTTTAGATGTTAATTCCTTATCAGATGCATTCTTTGCAAATATTTTCTCCCATTTGTTTGGCTGTCTCTTCGCTTTGTTGATGGTTTCTTTTGCTGTGCAGAAGCGTTTTAGTTTGATATAGTCCCATTCATTTACTTTTGCTTTTACTTCCCTTGCCTTTGAAGTCAGGTTCATAAAAGTCCTCCCTGAATCCAAGAAAATATTGGTACTCTAAGTTTAGTACCAATATTTTCTGCTATACAGTTTATTGTTTTGGGTCTTATGTGGAGGTCTTTAATCCATTTTTAATTAATTTTAGTGTATGGTGACAGTTCATAGTTCAGATTCGTTCTTTTGCATGTGGTTTTCAAATTTTCCCAGCACCATCTACTGAAGAGGCTTTCTTTTCCCCATTGCATATTTTTTGCTCCCTTAGCAAAAATTATTTGTCCATATATTTTTGGATTTATTTCTGGGTTTTCAAATCTGTTGCATTGGTCTGTGTGCCTGTTTTTCTGCCAATATAAAGCTGTTTTAATTATTGATGCCTTGTGATATAAATTGAAATCAGGGCGTGTGATACCACCAGCCTTATTCTTTTTATGTAGTATTGCTTTGAGGATTTGAGGTCTTTTGCAGTTGCATACAAATCTGATAATTTATCTATTTTGTGAAAGTGTGTTTGTGGGATTTTGATGGGAATAGCATTAAATCTGTATATTCCTTTGGGTAACATGGCCATTTTAACAATGTTAAGTCTTCCAATCCATGAACAAGGAATTTCTTTCCATTTCTTTGTGCCCTCTTCAATTTCTTTTAATAGTGTCTCATAGTTTTTATTATGTAAGTCCATTGCATTATTTGCTAAATTAATTCCCAGGTATTTTATTCTTTTTGCTGCAATGGCAAAAGGTACTGAATCTCTCATTTCTTTTTCTGAAGATTCATTGTTTGTATATAGGAATGCAATTAATTTTTGTACATTGATTTTGTATCCTTCAACTTTACTGTATTCATTTATTATTTCTAATAGTTTTCTGGTGGAGTCTTATGAATTTTCTTTATAAAGGGTCTTGTCATCTGCAAATACGGACAGTTTGACTTCTTTGCCAATTCGGATACCTTTTATTACTTTCTTTGCAGATTACTTTGACTAGAGCTTCCAGTACTATATTGAATAGCAGTGGTGACAGGGGGCATCCCTGTCTTGTTCCTTATTTTAGGAGAATGGGCTTCAGCCTTTCCCCATTCAGTATGACATTAGCTGAGAGTTTGTCATATATGGTCTTTATTGTGTTGAGCTCCTTTCCTTCTTTACCCATTTTATTAAGGGTTTCTGCTTCAGTTGATATGATCATATAGTTTTTGTCTTTTAGTTCATTTACATGGTGTATCACAGTGTTTGATTTTTGTATGTTGAACTATTCTTGTGCTTTTGGGATGAATCCCACTTCATTGTGGTATATAATCTTTTGATGCATTGTTGTATTCCATTTGCTAATATTTTATTTAGGATTTTTGCATCCATGTTCATTAGAGATATTGGTCTATAGTTTTCTTTTTTTGTATTTGTTGTCCTTACCAGGCTTTGGTATTAAGGGAATGTTGGCCTCGTAGAATGAGTTGGGAAGTATTGCCTCATCTTCAATTTCTTGGAAGAGTCTGAGAAGGATAGGTGTTAATTCTTCTTTGACTACTTGGTAAAACTTCTTGGTGAGATTATCTAATCCAGGGCTTTAACTGTTGCAGAGGTTTTGGATGATTGTTTCAATTTCTTTAGTATTGATTGGTCTATTTAGATTATCCAGTTCTTTTTGATTCAGTCTAGGTAGTTTATGTGTTTTTAGAAATTTGTCCATTTCTTCAAGGTTGTAAAATTTGGTGGCATAAAGCCCTCATAATATTTTCTCATAATCCTTTGTATTTCTGTGGTATCAGTCATAATTTCTCCCCTTTCATTTCTAATTTTGGATTTTTGTGTCCTTTCTTTTCATCCTATGGTTAGGCTAACCAGGGACTTGTCAATTTATTCATTTTTTTAAAACCTAGATCTTTGTTGCATTAATTTTTTCTATTGTCTTTGTATTTTCAATTTCATTTAGCTCTGCTTTAGTTTTTCTTCTTTCCTTTTGCTGACTTTGGGTTTTTTCTGTTATTTTTCTAGTTCTTAAAGATAGGATGTTAGAATGTTTACTTGTAATTTTTCTTATTTCATAAGATAGGCCTGTAGTTATATAAATTGCCCTCTTATTACTGCTTTTGCTGCATCCCAATAATTTTTGATATGTTGTATTTTCATTGGCATTAGTTTCTATGTATTTTAATCTCTTGTTTTATTTCTTTTTTGATCCAGTCATTTTAATAAAATGTTTTTTAATTTTCATGTATATATGACTTTTTTTGCCTTTATTTTTTCTATTGATCTCCAATTTTAAAGCTTTGTGGTCTAAGAATACACTTGGTATGATTTCAGTCTTTTTGAATATGCTGAGGCTAGTTTTGTGTCCCAGCATATGGTTCATATCATTAAGAATGTTTCATGTGCACTAGAAAAAACGGTATAGTCTTATTAGATGAAGTGTCCTGTAAATGTCTATTATGTCCCAATGCCATCATGTGTCATTTAAAGCTGATATTTTTTAATTCATTTTTATTGTTAGACTTATTGGGGTGACATCTGTTAGCAAGGATTACATAGGTTTCAAGCATACAATTCTACAGTGCATTGTCAACTTGATGTATAATAAGTTCACCACCTAATGTGACTTCTCTTTCCATCACCTTATATTTAGCTCCCCCGCTCCTCTCCCACCCCCTCCCCTTTCTCCCCTCCCTAACCCACTCATCCCCAAATAAACATTAAACTATTGATTGTGTCCATGGGTTATTTGTTTCTTCATTTCTTTTTTCTTTGTAAAGCTGATATTTTTAAGTATACATTCTGTTTGGATTATCTGTCCATGGTGTTTTAGGGATTGTTTAGGTCCCCTACTATAATTGTGTTTTTGACAATTTCTTCTTTCAGATCTATTAGTAGTTGCTATGTAAATTTTGGTTCTTCCTGATTGTAGGCATATATATTAATGAGTGTCATGTCTTCTTGTTGTTGTGTTGTCCCTTTTCTCACTATGAAATGTAGATCTTTGTCACTTGTCACCTTTTTTATCCTGAAATCTGTTTCATCAGATGTCAGTATGGCAGCTCCTCTTTTTCTCTGGATGCTGTTTTCTGGGAGGATTGTTTTCCATTATTTTACTCTGAGTCTGTGTTGTCTTTATGACTGAGGTGTGTCTCTTGTGGACAGCATATGAATGGGTTTTGTTTTCTAATCCAGTCTGCTACTCTGTGCCTTTTTATTAGTTAGTTCAGTCCATTTACATTTAGGGTGATGATTGATATATGAGGATTTCCTGTGGCCATTACTTCCTTTATATAAATTTCTTTATTGTTGTCCCAACTCTTTATAATTTATTTTTATTTTTTGTTTCAGGTTAAAGAGCCTTCTTCAGTATTTCATGAAATGCCAACCTTATGATGCAGAATTCCCTCAGCTTCTCTATGTCTGAAAAGGTCTTTATTCCTTCTTCATATCTAAAATAATTTTGCTGGATAATTTATTCTTGGCTGGAAGTTTCTCTCTTTTAATATTTTGAATATTTGATTCCATTCTCTCCTGGCTTGTAGAGTTTCTGCTGAGAAGTCTGATTATAGCCTCCTGGGCTTTCCTTTAAAGGTTATCGTCCCCTCTGCCCCACGCTTTGGCTGTCTTGAGATTTGTTTCTTTGTCTTTGATTTCTGACATCTTCAGTTTAATGTGCATTGGAGAAGATCTCCTGGGTTCCAGGTAGAAGGGCAACTATTTTCTTCTTCAATTTGGGTTCTAGATCTTCCCATAGGTTTGGAAAGTTCTCATATACTATTTGTTTGAATGTGCTCTCCGTAGAGTTTTTTTCTGCCCCTTCTGCTAGTCCTGTTATTCTAATATTTTTTTTTCTAATGGAGTCAGATAGTTCTTGTTGAGTTCTTTCAGTTATTTTGGCTCTAAAGTCCCTATCTTTTTCTTTCTGTGTTGTTTCTATGTTCTCATCTTTGATATCACTAATTATTTCCTCCACTGAGTTGGCCCTGTTTCCCCTGGTAGTTCATTTCTCAGGATATTTATTATGTTGTTTATTGCTCAAATTTTCATTTAATTATTTTTTAATATTTTCAAATTCTTTGTTAAAACATTCCTTTTGTTCACAGATTTTTTTTCTGAGATTATTCATCTGAGTCAGGGTGCTCTGCCAATATTGTTTCAGTTCTCTGAGAGTTTTAAAGACTGCGGTCTTGTATTCTGTATCACTTAGATCATATATTTACAGGTCTGTAAGTTCCTTTTCTGGGGTTTTTTCATTTTCTTTCCGAGCAGCTTTGAATCCTAAGGTACTCATTGTATTTTGTGTGTTTCTTTTTCTGGGCATGAGGGCTTTTCCCTGGCAGATATAGAGAGGTTTTTCTTTCTCTTCCCAGCTCTATCACTGTACTGTCTTCCAATATTTTTCTCTTGATTCAGCTAGCTATAGACAAGACACCAGGTGGCAGTGAAGCACAAGCTTTGGGAGAAAGTTTGAGTAAGCAGCCAGGCGCAGGGTCTCAGAGTCTCAGGTTTCTGCTTGAGTTTGGGGGTGGTGTGATTGCTTTGTTTCCTGCAGTAGCTGCCCTGGTTGCTGTCTCCATTGCAACACTAATCTGTTCATTAAGGAGGCCCAAGAAGGAGAGGGGAGGCCTGTGCAGGGCAAACTGGAGGGGGCTGTAATCATGTTGGTAGGGGGGTGAGTGCTCACTGCTCAACCTTTCTTCTTCTAGGCCCACATTCCACCCAGGACCCTGTTTCAGCATTTAAGCACTTCCAGTGCTAATGGTTCTCAGTTTCAAACTTGTGGTCTCAGGCTGGATGCTGCAGCTGGGGGCCCTGTTCCCACCTAGGGAAGTTCAGATGCTTTGCTCTGCCTCTGACCCACCCAGGGTGGGCCACTCCAGCTGGGGCTCTAATGCACTGCTGTTCACGTCACGATCCCCAGCCAAGGTCTTTGCTCTGCTTTCTTCCCTCCCTCCTCTCCCATTTACCCTGCTTTCTCCGACCTTCACATGATTTCTTGCATTGAGTGGATCTCTCAGCTGAGATTGTGCCACTCAGAGATTCCCGTGTTGGTTCCCGGTTTTTCTATTGTATTTTCCAGGACAGATTTCAGGGATCCTCTCTCTGGCTGCCATCTTCCCAGAAGATGTAAGAGTTGTTCTGTTTTGGTTTTTTACCATAAATAAATCTTGGATTTTTCAGACACTTTTTCTGCATCTGTTGATATGATCATGTGATTTTTATTTTTCATTTTGTTCATGTGGTATATCACATTAATTGACTGACAAATATCGAACCAATCTTGCTTATGATCTTGGCTTATGATCTTTTAAATGGGTTACTGAATTCAGTTTGCTATAATATTTTATTAAGAATTTTTGCATCTATGTTTATTAGAGATATTGATCCAAAGTTTTCATTTTTAATAATGTCTTTGTTTGGTTTTAGAATCAAGTAATGGTGAAGTAGTAAAATAAGCTTGGGAGTCAGCCCTCCTCTTGGATTTTTTGAAATAGTTTGAGGAGAATAGGTGTTAATTTCTTTTTTTTTTTTTAATGTTTGGTAAAATTCACATGTGAAGACATCTGGTCTAGGACTTTTTGGTTGGGAGCTTGTTGATTGCCGATCCAATTTTATTGGTAGTAATAGGTTTGTTTTGATATTCTGTTTCTTCTTGATTCTATCTTGGAAGATTGTATGCTTCTAGAAATTTTTTTTTCTGATTGTTCAATTTGTTGGCATATAGTTGCTCATAGTATTTCCTTATAAATTTTTGTATTTCTGTGGTTTCCAGTGTGACTTCTCTCTCATTTCCGATTTATTTATTTGGATCCTTTCTCTTTTTTCCTTGATGAGTCTGTCTAAAGTTTATGCAATTTTGTTTATCTTTTAAAAGAACTAGATTTTACTTTCAGTGGTGTTATATATTTTTTAATCTCAATTTTGTTTATTTCCACTCTGATTTTTATTATTTCCTTCCTTCTACTCACTGTGGGCCTTGTTTGCTATTCTTTTTTCACTTTCCTTAGGTGTAAGGTTAGACTGTTTATTTGAGATTTTTTCTTGTTTCTTTTTTTTTTTTTTTTTTTTTTTTTTTTTTTTTTTTTTTTTTTTTTTTTTTTTTTTTTTTTTTTTTTTTTTTTTTTTTTTTTTTTTT
>PVJL010019004.1:0-14768 GCA_004026885.1 Lyroderma lyra | reverse complement strand
TGCATGCACACACACCCCCACCCCACGCACCCCCCACACATACACACACACCACACACCTTCCACGCACACACACATGCATATACACACACCCTCCATGCACACGTGCACACACACAGACACCGCCCCCTCACACACACACACACACACACATACACACACACCACACACCTCCCATGCACACACATACACACACACTCACAGGGACACACAAAATCCAAGCCCGTTCATCCTCACCAACATACATGTTCACACAGCCCAGGGACTAACTCCCCCAACACCCCCACACTTACATATGCACATTCTAAGAACCGGCCAACAAATACCCATATACACCCACAGCTCCACCAGTACACACACTCACACTTAAACTCACATGCAGCCCAGGAAATGACCCTGAAATAACCGTACACACTCAGACCCCTCCATAGGTCCCCACAGCCAACCTTCTCCCTCCTCCTCCCCTCACAGAGCCAGCAGTCACTGCCCCCAACGCCATTAGAAACTGCTGGAAGAGCACAGCTCTGAAGGCAGGCAGCCCAGGCTCCGATCCTGAGTCAAGCAGGTCTGCCTCCATCTATGAGTCTGTTTGCCCTGTCTGAAAGGTGAGCGTGATTAACGCCAGCCTTGCAGGATGGCGGTGAGGATTATGGAAGCACAGAGCTATTTCTATGACTATTTACGCTATTCTTCCTGAACCATCTTGTGCGGAGAGGGCTGGGGGTCCATGTGGAGAGTCATCTGGCTGGGACCCACAGCTGCTCAGATGACACAGCTCTGAGTAGAGGTGGTATACAATGAATACTGTGGGCAGGAGGGGTGGGGAATCACACATGCGGACCCTGAACTAGCCTCAGTTAAGGACCTTTAGCCCTCAAAGCCCTCCCTCTCCCCTCACCACCTCTTCCCCATCCCCGCCAGGCCCCATTCTCTCTGCCATGTATTGCATTTCTTTAGGGGACACCCGATGTTCAACATGCCATCTTCACCCCGTTCCCCACAACCCTCCTGTCCTAGCATGCTTCATGGCAGAGCTTTATAAAAATGTGCCTCTTTCATCCTTAAAATGTAGGCCCTTCCTTCAGTGTGTGTGTGCAAGTATGTTGGGGTGCCGAGGGGGGTCAATTCCTGGTCAGAGGATTCTGATTCCAGTTACGATGCTTGAGAATAGCCCTGGTGTGATACACAAATGCTCCATGAATTTTCATGGGAGGTGATCCGTATCCACTTTTGTAAGTCTAGCTACTTTACCGTGTGATACTTCCGTCTCAAAGAGGGGTAGTGCAAAATCAACTCGACTTTAAGATAATAAATTCATCTGTAAGTGCCCTCTACTGTTTGTTTTTATTCCAGATGCAAAGGTAAGAGTTGGAGAACTTCTCGAACTGAATGATGGTCTGCAGCACCTGGAGGCCCGCCTGCTCCCATCACCTATGGATCAGCCGTGTGGAGTTAGCAGGCATACTGAGCTTTTGCTTAAAGTCAAGTTCTCCAGCTTAGCCTTGGTCAGTAATAAAGGTATTACTGTGGGCTCCATTTGCCACTCGTTTTGTCCCGCTTATCCATTTGTCCCAAGCTTCACTAGGATACTGGGTGCTCTCAAGACTCCAGTATGACTATACTTTCTGCAAATTCATGCATATATTTTTCCCTTCCTCCCCATTCTCACGGCTTTCCCAAACCCTAGGATGCTACCCACTAAAATTCTTCCTGTCTACCGAAACGCTGTGCAAACGCCGGCTCCCTCAAAGCTTTCCCCAGTTCTCCCAACCAGAAAGCATTTTCCTCCTCCCGCTGAAGTCCCATAGCAGTCCGGATTTTCATGCTCACCTTCCTGCCTTGCATTGGTTATTTGCACCTCACTCCTCAACGATGTGCAAATGTCACGTCTTGTCTTCTTTTCTATGACAGATGTTTCTAAGGAGTAGTTGCTTTAAAAACTACTTAGCAATGAATGAATGATTATACAGTACCACTTGCCTTTGGGATGTTAATAATCTAATTGAAAAGCTATGACATATGCACATAAAAATAGTTAACAACAAAAGAGAATGTATGTAACGCTAAATGCACCAAAGGCACACTTTTAAAGAGGTCGTTTACCAGGTTCAAGAATTCTGAGCACACCTGAAAAGTAGGAATTAAGTGAGGAAGGCCTCCAATCAACAAAATAGGTACAAAATCCACGCTTTAGAGTGGGCAGACTTTATAAATAAAAGGACCTTTCATACCCTCGTTTAGATGCTGTTTGCACTTAGTTTACAAACATTTCTAATAAGCTTCATCATCTGATTGCTAAGCCTGCTACAGATTAGAAACACATTAAAAGAGGGCAGGAGGTGACCTGAGGAGGTGACCCCGGGGACCGCAGAGGGGATCATTCCTTTTACCAGTTATTTTTCTTGGCGCACTGTGACATCACAGCATAGCAGTGTGCACATGGTGACCCTGGGTTCACAAAGGTTAGGTGGGCATTTTCTATACAGTGCTCTACTTAAGAAGACAGGGACGATGTGAAAAGACATTAGAAAATTTTCCATGCAAAAATTTTGAAATGTCAAAAAAGTATTGGTCCTTTCAAGGGCCGTTTTCTGTAAAATCTACCTGTGCGTAATATCTGCTCATAGGTGAACAGTGCCAGTGGTGAGGCCCAGGGAGAGTCGCACGGACCTGGTTGGTCAGGGTCAACTTGTCCTCGTCTCGAGAGAAGAAAGTGAGTGAAACAGATGTAGGAGGAGGACAGTGGTTGGGAGTGACAGGGCTTCTCTCAGGTGCTTAATAAATACGAGTTGAATAAATGGATAAATAGTATTTCTGCTTAGAGTACAGGCAGGGGTGTGGAGAGAACAGGGTCTGGGATATAGTCACAGGCAGTGAGCAGAGCAGTTCGGCCTAAGATACAGACTCATGCCGAGGCAGAGAGAATTCAGAATTGGGTGGCTAGGATGAGAAGACAGGGTACTGTGAGTCCAGCATTTCCTGTTTAGAAAAAATTAAAAATGCAGTTCGCTGCTGCATGCATTAAGTTTTACATAAACAACACTCTTCGAGGCTGAAGCAAATCTGACTGGTTTTCACTGTGAAAATAAAATATAAAAACTGCTCTTGGAGTTACTTCTAAACAGAACTTGTCTCTAATCCTAATGTAACAGTAATGTATGTGATGACCAGTATTTAATCATTTTTTTCACGCACACGAATGCTACGTTTTCTAGGATTTGATGTTTTGATGTTCGAGAATGACTATATTTTGTAAACGGAAATGCCACTACTAAAAACAGAATGCTATAAATAGAATGATGTCATTTGTTTCCAAAGACTATCGATACACTAGAGCGATATAATAATAGTAAAAATGGGAGTTCCCTGGTGGTGTAGTGGCTTAAGGCTTCGGCGCTGGCGCTGTCAACGCTGCGGCCTGGGTTCGATTCTCAGTCAGGGAACTATCCACATACCCCCCCCCAAAAAAAAGGTAAAAGTGAAATATTTCCTAGCAAACTTTGGGGGCGAGGTTAGGACTGTAAGCCTCAAGTTATCTCGGAGTAAACGCTGCAGCCGCAAGCCCTGCTGGTGAGTATTCTTGGGGCGAACAGGAAATGGGTTAAACAGGCAGCAACGTGATAAGGTCCTCATTCATTCAAAAAGATACACTTAGTACCTATTCCAAGCCAGGCAATGTATTAACTGCCAGGGATACAAAGCCATCTAGATAATGTAACATTGATCAGTAATTCAATAATTCCCCAAATATTTATTGAGTCCTCACTCTGTGCCACTTGCTATTCTAGGCGCTGGGGAGCCATCAAAATAGACAAAGCTCCTGCCCTCGTAGAGTTTATGTTCTAGTGGGAGAGATGGACAGGCAAACAACACGTGCACTGCGTCAAGGGTGACAGTGCTAAGGGGAAAACAGCAGGACAGGACATGGGCATGGGGGGCAGGGAGTGTACCCCACTCTCCTGAAGGAGTTCATGCTGCTAGGTGAGAATGCTACTTAAACAAAGCCATGCCATTGAATATGAGAGCGTTGTGACTGCGACCCGAGGCGAGCTGGGGACACGGGGAACACAGAGGGAGAAGGGCCAGCTCACCCTGCAGA
Source organism: Lyroderma lyra (assembly GCA_004026885.1). Taxonomy (NCBI): domain Eukaryota; kingdom Metazoa; phylum Chordata; class Mammalia; order Chiroptera; family Megadermatidae; genus Lyroderma; species Lyroderma lyra. The sequence continues at coordinate 10,670 of PVJL010019004.1, read as the reverse complement.
AGCAGCATGGCTTCCCCTAGCTGTGACCCTGGGCACAGAACTTGAAGAATGTGGATTTGGCAGATACAGAGGGAGGAAACATTCTGGGCAAAGGCACAGATGTGTGACAGAGTGTGTCCAAGAAACTGTATCTGATGGCAGAGAACAGGAGGCTGCATGGAACCACAGGTCTGGAAGGGATAAGACACAAAAGTGATGCCTGTGTCACGTCATGGGAGCAGGACAGGAAGGCGCAAAGCATTAAAGCAGCATGGCTCCTCAGGGCGCCTGCTGGGGGAGTGTGAGCGGGGAAGCAGGAATGGGAGACAGGTGAGCATGAGCTGGCCAGAGGAGGTCGGGGGACACAGGGAATCGAAGCGATGAATGGGCCTGAGTTACAGCGCTACCTGCAGCCACGGGCCAGTCCCCAGCACAGGAGGGAGAAGAAGTTCAAGCAGAAAAGGCAAGTTCAGTTTTCGGCATGTTGCGTGTACGTACCTTTGGGATGTCCAGGGGCAAACAAATAACAGGTCACATTTATTGAGCACGTATTATGTGCCAGACACTGAGCTATGGATTTTACAGGTCTTATTTTTCCCCTTCCCTGCTACAACCCATGTTGTAGGTATTAGGTCATGTACATTTTGTAGGGAAGGAGATTCAGGCATCAGAAGGAGATCACACAGCTGCTAACTGGTGGGGCTGGGCTTTGAACCCAGGTTGGCTGACCACAGGTTCTCTATTTTTGTCCATAAGCTAGACCACTTTGTGGCGGGGTGGGCTTAGAACTCAGGAGGAGACAGGCCGCTACCGCTGACTATCATTTTGGGGAGACAACATGTAGCTGACAGTGCAGCCGAGAAAAGAGCAAGGGAGGGGCAGGGAAATGATGTAGATCGTGTGAAGCAAAGAGATAAGACGAGGACAGGCGGAGGTGAGATGGGTGTCATTGTTGTTTTATTGTGACAGAGGCTTACGCCTGTTTATAATCCAGGGAGAGGAAATCTTTAATTTCACAATTGAAAGAAGAAAAAGGGACAGGTGGAAGGCCTAGCCTTGTGTAGGCAGAGACTGGTGAGCACCCAGGTGGGTGTGGGAGGTCAAGGCCGCCTCAGTATTCTCCACGAAGTAGGAGGCAAGATGCTCTAACAGAACCTGAGAGGCCAGGCGACTGCCACTGAGATGGAAACGACAGAAAAATGCATGTTCCCCAATTTTTTCAAACAACTCAAACGGGCTCACAGACCTTGAAGGCCTTCACGGGGCCCCAGACAGAATGCCACCTACAGTCTAGCCTATGTCTAAGAATTATCTTTGTTGTCCAAGTGGAAAACTTGGAAAATCAGCTGAAATGGTGGGATTTTCTACAAACTAGCTGTGTTGGCCTTGGGAGTGTAGCCCGTGGAGGAAAGCTAGGGACTCTGTGTAAAGCCAGCAGGCCCACGGGGACCTTCACCAGCAGCTGTGGCCCGAGGACCAAGCGCACCCCCCGCCCCCAGTGGGCCAGGCCCTGGTGTCCCACGCCGGTCTGCAGGTCTGGGCAGGCAGGCCCACGCCTGGGCTGTTACTAGCTCGGGGGCTGGGAGGGAGCCGCGCTCAGCTCTCACAGGCAGGATCCTCCCCAGCCCACAGTCAACCCCTGCACTTCCGGCAGCCTTGTTATGGGTGGAAAGGACGCGAGCCAGGGCAGAGAGCCCAATGGAGACCCCAGTCTCCACCAGGCCTTGGGGACTGTGGGTGTTCCCAGGGCGATGCCACTTGCGTGGGCGCTGCAAAGGACCACGGCCAGGGCCGCTCGTGGGCGGGGCTGGACTGCTTAATCATACCTTCTGGGGCCCGGAAGTCTCTTTAATGTTTTTAATCTATGGCGACGTCATCGGTACTTCATTACCTATTTATGAGAAACGCCTGAATAACACCCCCACATCTCACGGTAGGCTGATTACTTGGATAACACCAGGTGGCGCGTGAGCCAGGCTCCGGCACTGGGGGGGCCTGGCCCAGACTCTTGGCACCCCCACCCCCACCCCAGTGCCAGGCAGTGGAGCAGATACAGGCGTGGAAGGAAGGTTCTGGCCCACAGGCAGATCCGCTCTCCTGGGGGATCACAGTTTCCAGGGGTGCTGTGGAAGCGAGGACAGGGCGCAAGTCTGGGCAGAGTAGGACAACAGCATGAACCCGTATCTTGGCGATCGGGGTTCGCATGAATCGTGCCTGTTTATTTTCTGTATTTCTCCTGCTTTAACATCCGGGGCCTTGCTGACCTCCCTGGGGTGGCTAATTCCTAGAGGTAGTAATGACTCACCTGAGAGTGTGCTCCTCATTACAAACCGACCAGTACGGAGCCCCATCCACCTGGCCAGGTACCAGAAATGCGAGGCAGCCCTACACCCCCAAACCTGCTGAAATTATCCAACCTGGCCAATCCTACGCCAGCCTACCCTGCCTTGCCCCAGCCTTCTCACAAAAACAATAAAGGCCTTGTCCACTGTGTCATTCCATTCTCTCTGCCTCCTCACTGACCCTGTGTTCCCTGCGTAACCCCCCCATAACATGTCGCACCCCCTCTTCTTGGAACTTAACAAGCTTCCTTTACAATGGCAAATGCCTCCTGTCTGTCGGCCTTATTATAACTGAATAATAACAAAACCTACATTTTAAGACAAGCTGTCTATTGAAGCTTGGTTGATGTGTGAACCATAAAGACCAGGTAGAGAAGAGGAATTAGTATGATTTGTGTTCTCTCTTAGGAGTCAGGCATTCGTAACAGTCATTTTCAATCCATGATCTTATTTAGTGGTATTTTCCTGGTAACATTATCAAGTAGATATTTTACCAAAACCCAAATGGGCTGAGGGGCTCTCCCAAGGCCGCACGACTAAGGCTGAACCCAGGTCTCCCAGGTCCCAGCCGGAAATTTCCCACCGCACAGGTCGTCCGTAACTAAGATTGTGTTTCATTGTTTCTTTATTCTTTCTTCCCGTCTCTGAGTAATGATCACTGCCCACCCAGTCCTCTACCACCTTCCTTTCTTTCTACATTTTCTTAAACTAAAATTCTTTTTTGATGTTATTTACATTTTATTTCCCCCAGGTGAAAACCTGAAAGACGAATAAATCATAAATTCCAGGAGATAACATGATGCCTTTCTTTTTAAATTACAAAAGACTTTAAGTTGTGAACTTATGATTATTTTTACATTTTAAGTTCCCTAATAAAAAAATTTCGGTGATGGAAGGAGAAGTCACATTAGGTGGTGAACTTATTATACATCAAGTTGACAATGCACTGTAGAATTGTATGCCTGAAACCTATATAATCCTTGCTAACAGATGTCACCCCAATAAGTCTAACAATAAAAATGAATTAAAAAAAAAATTTCAAATACGGACTTTGTTTCGAATGCCTTTTTAAAAGTAAAGTATAGTTGGCATACAACATTCTTTCAGTTACAGGCGTACAACATAGTGATTTGACATTTACATATGCTACGGTGCTTTTTCTCATATACCAGGTCCAAGTTGAAAGAGCCTGATATACCCTCTTCTATGAAATAGCTTTAAACTCAGACAAACTGTATGAAACAACAGGACTCAATAAATTCAGGCTACCGCAGGCCAAGACACATTGGGTAACATCCTTACAACTGCCCCCAACTTGCTGCCTAAGGAGAGTGTTCAGGCTGTGGTACAGGCAGGAGGAATGCATGCAGGCCACGTTCAGTGGCTTTTCCTGCACTGAAGAGGTAGAGCCAGGATTCACGGAACAGAGACGAGAGAGCTGCAGACAAAGGGAACCCCAGAAAACCGCAGATGCTCCCCTGCAGTATCCAATTGTGTGTTGTTCAGTGCCGATGTGTGAGCAAAGAATCCCTGAATGGACAGGTGGGAACAACACCTAGAACTCACACAGATAAGTGCCTTTGCTAACCAGCCAGGCTGGAAGATCACATAGTCCCAGGGCATAGATAATGCAGTTGGAAAGCTCTTGCCTCCTTCTAAAAAGCGCTAGATTAAATGCTACTCTTGGTTGGGCCAAATAAGACCTGGAGTGTCAAAACAATTCCAAGTCCTTTGCGTTCAGAGCAAAGCTCAAGAATATATATGGAGTCTGCAAATACCTAGCACCCAACGAAATATATGTACACAGACTAGGATCCTATAAAATAAATCACCAGACATGCAAAGACATAGAAGAACGTGACCCATAATGAGGAGCAAACAGCATCTATCGATTGAAACCCACCACAACTAATACAGGTGACAGAATTAGTGAAAAAGACAGAAAAGCAACAATTTAACTATATTTCATAAGTTCATAACGCTAGAGGGGAAATTAGACATGGTAAGCAGAGAAATGGAAGATACAAAACAAATCCCAATGGAGCTTTTAGAGCTGAAAACAATAATGTCTGAAATGAAAAATACATATACTAATATATCTACCAGATAAGGCTGAAAGTGAGTAGTGAACTGGAAGGCATAGCAAATGACACTAGAAAACAAATTTAAAGAAAGGTAAACGAAGCATCAGTAAGTTATGGGCAACTTCAAGTGCAAGACATACATGAACTAGGAGTTCCCCATCAGGGGAGATAGAAAAAAAGAAAAGAGGAAATAATGGCCTCCAATTTTCCAAATATGATGGAAACTAGGAGCCCTCAAGTCCAAGAAGCTCAATGAACCCCAAGAAGAAAGATGCAGGAAACAAGGTGGGGCTGGCTTCACCTTTACCACATTGCCAGCTGTTTTCTGTCTGTCAAATTTGTTCCTTCCCTGTTTCTTCTTTCCTGCGTTCACATGTATTAATTATTTCTTTGAGGTTTTGTTATGGGCCAAATAGAGCAGCCCCCCCCCCCGCCCCCACTAAAGACTCCTTTTTCCTTGTTCTTTAGCTCTTAGTTTCACCTTTTCCTAGTTTTAATCGCTTTTCTTATTAATTTTCTCTGGCTCTTCACCCTGAGCAATGGACTTTCTACCCTGAAACCACCCAGTGACAAGGGCTTTAAAACCTATTTCTCTGATCAACGCCTTTAAACTCCTAATTGAATTAATTTCTCCTAATTTAGATACCATCAGGATACTAGCGGTGCCCCAACAAGGCTTCCAGCTCATCTCGACCAAAGGAGTCAACATGGTGGACCTCGAGACCCCTTCCCCTTTAGATCAGACGGGTGAGAGCTCCGTGGATCCCCAATAGGTAGGGACAATGACCATTTTCAGCGGGAAGCAGATACAGAAGATGAGACCTCCAGCCCCTCAGCTTCCCATAGAGATTTGTGGGGATCATGTCTCTCAGGAGAGTGTGAGGAAGGCAGATAGAATAGGGGGATCTCGGGACCCCTCCCATGAGACTCGCCCTGCTGGAATGGTCAACGCCTTGATATCACCCTTTCACTTGTGGTCCCTGCCCCAGGGTAGGCAGCCACAGGAGGAAGTTCCAGGCAAATACAAGGAAGTCAGAGGGCCCAAGAAGCCCATCAGTTTGGGCCGGTTCCTAACACCTGCCCAGTGAGAGTTACAACGACCTTCATCTCACCTGGGCCTCATCACACCATCATTGTAATAACACACATATGCCCGGAAGTTCATTAAAACAGACTGAACTCTGGGACAGGGCATGCGCAGTCAGAAGGTGTTATGTAATAGAGCCCTTGTCAATCAGACTTGTCAATCAAGAGACCCCACAGGTGTCTCCTCTGAAGACTTAGAAGAAAATAAAAGCCCCAAAGCCTCGTTGATCGGGGCTCCTGAGCCACTCTCCTTGCTCGAGCCCGCTCCTACCGCTTTGGAGTGTACGTTCCCCTCAATAAACTGTCTCTTTGTTTCACCACCTTACTTTTGTGTGTGTCTCGTTCAATTCTGTGCTCGAGATACCAAGAACCTGGACATCGTGTCGACAAAGACACCCCATTTTCCGGTAACAATTTTATGTTATAACCAATCATTAGTTCACTAATTATACTTTTTAAAGGACTTTTTTTAAAGAGCAATTTTAGGTTCACAAAGGAATTAAGTGCTAGGTCCAGAGATGTCCCATGGACCCCGCCCCACGTACAGCCTCCCCCATTATCAACACCCCTGCCAAAGACGTGCATTTGCTAAAACTGATGAACCTACACCGACAGGTCACGATCGCCCCGCTCCGTAGATTATAACGGAGTTGACTCTTGGCGTCATACACTCTGCGGGTCTGGACGAATGTATGCATCATGACGTGTGTGCATGTTATAGCATCACGTAGTATTTTCACTGCCCTAAAAACCCTCTGAGCGCCGCCTGTTCATCCCTCCCCCTCCTCCCCCTCGGGCAACCACTGACCTTTTTTTACCGTCTCCGTAGTTTGGCCTTTTCCAAAGGTCACATAGTGGGAATCACACAGTCTGCAGCCTTTTCAGAGTGGCTTCTCTCACACGGTAATACGCACTTACGGTTCCTCCATGTCTTCTCATGGCTTCATAGCTTATTTCTTCTTAGTGCTGAATTCTATTCCATAGTCTGGATGGACCACAGTTACTTACCCATGCGCCTGCTGAAAGGCATCTTGGTAGCTCCAAGTTTTGGCAATTGTCAATAAAGCTGCTATGAACATCCATGTGCAGGCTTTTGTGGGGACGTAAGTTTTCAATTTCAACACAGAGGAGAGTGCTGGGTCACATGGTAAGAGACTGTTTCATGTTGTAAGAAAATGCCAAACTGCCTTCCCAAGCGGCTGTACCATGCTGCACTCCCAGCACCATGAACGAGAGTTTCCGTTGCTCCACATCCTCCCCAGCATTTGGTGGTGTCAGAGGCCCGGTTCTGGCCACTCTCGTGGGTTTGTAGTGGTATCTCATTGTTGTTTTAGTTTGCATTTCCCTGCAAATTAAAATCACGAGGAGCATGTTTTCATCTGCTTATGTGCCATCTGTATGTCTTCTTTGGTGAGGTGTCTGTGAAAGTCTTTACCCATTTTTCATTGGGTTGTTTTCTTATTTTTGAGTTTTAAGAGTTCTTTTGGATAACAGTCCTTTCGCAAATGTTTTACCTTTTGCAAGTATTTTTCCCCCAGTCTGTGGCTTACCTTCTGATTCTCTTTTGAAGAAAAATGACATTGTCTTTTGCAGAGCACAAGTCTAATTCTAATGAAGTCCAGCTTCCCAACTGTTTCTTTTATAAACTGTGCCTTGGTACACTGTAAGTAGGAAGATGAACATACCAAGGTCATTGAGGTCTTTTCCTGTGTTATCTTCTAGTTCTTTAGTTTTCCATTTTCCATTGAGGCTTGCGATCCATTTTGAGTTATTTTTTGTGAAGGGTGTAAGGGTCGTGTCCAGTTTCGCAGGGCTGAAAGGGGAAGGCAGAAGTGGACAATTTTCTGCTCTACATCATATGCCAACGTAACGGGTGCTGCTTGTGCATCCTAGTTAGTATGTATGTTTCCGGAAGCTTCGTTAATGGGAGTATTGCTGCTACCCTGCTCCTCCCTGGCTGAGTATAAAAGGACTTGTTTTTTGAACCAAAAGTCACATTTTGCAAAGAAAAAAGCCTGTCATGGGAACTTGTTGATCTAAACGGGAGGCTGCATTCTAGAAGGTGAATTCGCATGGCATTTACCCTTTAGTCTGGTGTGGAGGAGAGGAGATACTGAGAGGATGTGTCCACTCATTCCCAGGGGGTTACAAATGAGGCCCCTTTAGCTTGTAGGGCCACCCCATGTCGGTTCATCACCTCCACCTGTGTCAACCCAGCTCTCTAGAAAAAGTGGGCGATGGGGCGTGTAAGCAGATGATATAGAAGTGGCTGCAGATGCATCTCAAGCCACAGAGTAAAATCCATCAAGCTTGGCAACCTGCATCTTGTACAGGATCATTCAGCTGAGATGGTCATTTTGTTTCCCCTGGTTGAGGGAGCAATTTAGAAACACTGGCGAGGCTCACAGATAAGTTTAGAGAGACAATGAAAACATACATGTAGCATGTCTTCCAGGGACTTATACTGTATGGGATTCAAAACAGGTCTCAGTCTCATTCTGGAGCCTAGTCTATGCGTTGTCTGCTTTTCCATATTTACGATGTTTGAAATGGGTGAGAGAACCTGAAATACCACATTTACAAGACTGATTTATTAAGTCACAAAAGCAGCATAATTGCTGAGAATCATTTCGCGTGTGAAGCCTGCCATGACCAGAGTTTCAATTGCCCGGAAGAATCCAATATAGTACATTTGTAATTGTACTTTCAAATGTCTAAGGAAATATGATTAATTAAAAAATAAGTGGAGTAAATGCTTAAGGATTTAATCTGTTAAAATTAAGTTAGCTGAACATTGATCGACGAGCCAGTCAAAACGATTTTTTTAAATGTGAATTGCTTGATTCATAAATAGAACGAGATGATTTGTAAGCTGAACTTGGAAGGTTAAGATAAACTAGGCTTTAAAAAATGTAACATTAAAATATTGCCTGTTAGATGTAAAACACACCATGAACTGTAATCAGGGTGTTTCAAAAACCTTTCTCCACATGAAAAAAAAGAAAAGAGAAAAACGAACGAGACTACACCCCCAGGCCCATCACCCCTGCCGCGCTGCTCCAGGTCCTGTCCAACCTGTGCTTTTATTGCCCTTAATTCCTGCCAACCCGATGAGTAAAAATGGACATTTTCCTACTGCTTTAACGTGCATTTCCATGACTACAGTGAGGTGGGCCATCTTTTAATCTTGAATGGGACATTGATGAGGGTCTCAGAAATTCTGCTGCAGCTTCGAAGCTGACAGCAGGTGACGAACACGACCGTGTCCTCCAGAGAAGCACTGGCCCCCACTCGCGGGACATGCTCAGGGGTGGCCACGCTGGCCCAGAGTTTTCTCATCCACCCACCTTGGGTCTGTGAAAAGAAAGTGGTGGGGCGCGTCAGTGAGGAAGGAAGGCGATCCTAAATGCTGGTCTCTCCTCCCATCTCCCACGTTGGCTGGGGGCGGGGGTCCCTTACCCTCAAGCCCAAAGAATGCTTCTTTAGAAAACGGGGAAGCACTTTACTTGCATAAAGGAGTGACTGGCATTTTCCCACCTGGCCAGCTCGTATCTGGGAGGGTCTCGTGGAAGGGGAGGGAGTGTTAAAGGATTCCACCAGGGGACAGAGGAAGGAGTCCACTGAAAATGAAGCCACAACTACTACCTGGCCTTTTGGGGATCCTCTGGGCAGTGGAGAAGTAACCACAGAAAGTTGTGATGTTGTAGGGACAGAGGCCCTAGTTACCAGGAAGAGCTAGAGCCGGTGGCTGCTACACGTGGAGGCATATCTGCAGCCCCGGGAAAAGCCTTTGCATCGCCCAACAAGGGTGCCAACCCCTCCGAGTGGGGCCTGAGCACCACGCCGGGCACGTAGCCTGGACTCACAGAAGCGCTGGCGGAGCGGAAGGGACATCTAGCAACAGCAGTGGAGGACTAGGAGGGACACGACAAGAGTAAGTGACAGCTGGGACACCAGCGATTGCAGTGTGCACTCTAGTTTGCTGCTTCTTGCACATTGAGTCTGGCCAGAATTTAATGTCAGACACAGATCTGAACGGCGCAAAGGGTGGACGGCTGTATCAGACTTCACTGTCCGCTTCCCATGGTTTCCGGCCGCCTTCTTCACTCTGGACATCGCTGAGGCAACCGCCGGGCACAGGTATAGAGTGAGGACATCTGGCCTCCTCTGCCTGGCATATCTCTACCTTCTGCCTGGGGTTTCTCTGGCACTGCGTACCATATGCCCACATGAACCTTCTTGGTCATTCTCTGATGTGTGCAAACGTGGAAGATGTGAAGGGAGTGACCACCCCATGGGGCAGTCCCGTGGAGTCCTCCAGGAAGCAGAGGCTGAGATGGAGTTCGGAGGGCACGTGGTTTATTTGGGCATAACTTCTAGGAAAGATAAAGCCGAGGCGGGGTGGGGGGGCGTGACTGGGAAGGAGAAGCCTTCAGAACGCAATGCAGGGCAGACGCCCGAGAAAGGAAACCAGAGGAAGCGGGCTGGGTCAGGGAGAGCCTCACCCGGTGAAGCGCCGAGTCTTGACCCCACAGGGGAATCTGGAGCAAGTATTGCTCATTAGAGGACTCCCACATGGGGCAGAAATGGCAGGGTCCTAGGACCCCTGCCATGCCGGCTCATGAACTGGGTGCTGCCCAGAGGCTTCTGGCCAAGTCTACTCGGGCTGCTAAATGGCAAATTCTTCCTTGCAGGGAGATCCAAACAGCACGCCCCCACACGCCACTGGTACTAAATTACATTACAACCACTGGTGCAATACTCTCCCACGGGCAGAGAACCCTGCAGTCTGCAGCGCTCCACAGAGGGGCCTGCAAGATTGAGCCCTGGTTGCCTTCAGCAATAATCGGCTCCATCGTGCACCCTTGGCTTGATTTTCCCCTCCTTCCTCTTACCCTTTCCCTAGTCCCTGACTGTGGCTCCTTGGGATTCGTTCTCAGATTATCCACATGCAAAGCCTGGTCTCAAACTCCGCTTTTGTGGGAACCCGGCTGAGATAGCGGCAGGTTTACTGCATTTCTTAGCTCAATAGTGCCCTCTTCTGTTAGAACAATGAAGTTCAGTTTCTTTAATGAATGGAGTGTGCGTGCGTGCGTGAGTGTGTGTGAGTGTGTGTGGTGTGTGTGTGCGCGTGCGTGTGTGGTGTGTGTGTGAGTGTGTGTGGTGTGTGTGTGTGTGT
>PVJL010019003.1:0-14772 GCA_004026885.1 Lyroderma lyra | reverse complement strand
TGAAAAGCAGTATGTATCTTATTTATGCTGTCATTGGCTCAGGACAAAACTGGCTATAAAATATGCACCAATGGGAACCAGTTTCAGTGATCATCACTAGTTGCCAAGTATGAATCATTTGTATCAAGGGAGCTAAAATGTAGTGGGAGGTCAGGGAGAAGTCTGCCTTATGTATGTCCCACCCACAAACTTTTGAACTTTTAAGCTAATCACAAAACCACCTTCTGGACTTTATTCCCTAGCATTGTAAGTAGACCATTTGCAAGGAGCCTTTTTCACACACCAGCATTTTTCATTTGCATACTGTACTAACCAACCTCTGTTAACCCAGCCAGAAACTTTCATTTGTATGGGGGACCTAAATGAAAAACACAATTGTAGTTTTTGCCTTTATAAACCCTGCCTTTCTTTGTTCTCTTTAAAGTGCAATTTGGGTTACTACCTGAATCTTCACCTCTCAGATTGTAATCCTTTAACTCAAATGCTTTTGGTTTTTTTATTATAGTGTAAACATTTTGGGGGGAGGAAGGGTGGTAACATAGGCAAATGACCATGAAAAGGTGGTGGTTATAATAAGTTAACTATCATGACCCTGGGCCTTTCCTACTTCCAAACATGTACTTCCACTAATATTTTACATACCACAAAGCTTGGAAAGATTGATAATATATCCTATAATATTATCTGAAACCAATGGAATCTAAAGTTAGCTAAAATCAGAGGCCAAACCTAACTAAAACAAAAATAAATGTAACTCAGGGACAATCACTGAGCCTAGTTCTTGGGTCTGATGGCAATGTGTGAAAATTGACTAAGCCAAAAAAGTAAATGGAATAGCTAATGCACTCATAGGTGTAGGATAATGTGTGGGTTAGTGCCCCACATCCACTTTGCAACCGTCAGGCCATCCTGGTATAAATCCAAGCTGTCTTCCTACTTCTCATGCAAGTTATTTGACCATCCTGAATCTTAGTACTTTCTTCTGCAAATTGAAAATTTCACTTAAGATTAGGCTGTTCACCCTAGGACTAAGGAAAATCTAAAATGACTCATTCTAACAAAACCTAAAACCAGTCTTCTAGAAGGTCAAAGTTATCAGCTAGTAATATGTTGGCTTGTTAAATAATATTCAATACTCTTTAGAGGAAGATAATAGAATATGTAGTCTCCATAATATATCCACACCATCATATAGAAAATCAAAAATTATTAATCATGTGAATAAACAGAAGTATTAGACTATTAGAAAAATCCACAATAAAAAGAAGCCCAAATATAACCCAACTGTTTAAATTATCAGATGAAGATTTAAAAATAAGTATATGAAAAAATCCACAGGGAAATATTTATATAGAATGAAGAAATGTTGAGTTTCAGGAGAGATGTAGAAACTTAAGGGGGGGGGGGCGAAAGCCAAACAGAAATCCTAGAACTAAAATATACAGTATTTGACACCCAAAATTTATCAGGTAGGATTAACAGCAGATTGCACACAACAGAATAAAAGTAAAGTACTCTTGAATATAGGTTAAAGAAAATTAAAGATGGTTGCTTATGAACTAGAACAGAGATAGATTGCAAAAAAATAAAGACTCAATGACTCATAATGTAATTTTATCAAGTGGTCCAACATATGTTCCATTGGAGACTCAAAAGGAGAGGAAAAAGGTAAAGGGAAACATTTAGGAGCTCAGGTTTTAAAACTAAAAGTTTTGGTTTTTTTCTTTAATTGAGTAAAGACAATAGAAGCTGCAAATTATAGAAGATACAGATTTCATAGACTAAGTCCAAGCAAATTAATAATTCTTTGGGAAACAAAATAAGAATGGAAAATTATTACAGTATTATGTTATCTAAAATGTATTATTTTAACCAAAATGTTATGAAGTATGCAAATAAACAAGACAGTATCATCTAGTCAGAAAAAAATATTTCATGGAAACTAACTATTGGTGGGACTGATGTTGAATTTAGCAAACATTTCAAAGAATCTGTTATAAATTATAAAAGAATTTTTAAACTATTTTTAAACAATGGAAGGAAAATACAATCACCACAACATAACAGATAAATAATTTAAATTATGAAAACAACAACAACAACAACAACAACAGAGATCCAAGATGGTGGAGTAGATAAACAATATGCCTGCTTCATTCCATGAACACATTAAAATTACAACTAAATTATAGAACAACCAACATGGAGAACTTCCTGAAGTCTAGCTAAGAGAAGTTTTATAACTAAGGATACAGAGAAGAAGCCATATCAAGATTGGTAGGAGAGGCAGAGATGTGAAATTATCTGGCCTTAAACCTCCATGTGGTGATTGAGAGTCAGAAGAGATATTGTAGTCCTGGGGGTTATCCCTGGAGAACTGTGAGACACCAGTCCCACACAAGTCTCCCCAGCTCAGAGTACCAGTACTGGGAAGAGGAGCCCCACAACATCCAGTTATGAAAAACTGTGAGGATTACAACCATCTGGGTGGAATAGAAGGCTGCAAGAAACTCAGATGTGCTCTTAAAGTGTCCATACACAGAGTCAGCGACTGTGGGCACTCACCCTGAGCTCCAGTAGGAAAAATGGTGATTCAGTGGGTATTGGAGGCATATAGGAAGCAGACTGAGGTGTGTGGCTTTGGAGTAAAAGTTGGAGGACAGTGCCACTTCACCTGAGTGGGGTCCTCCTCCCTTACAGGTGGCAGAAGGGTATCATTTTTCCTGTGTTGTGCCCTCTCTTTACATGGCCAACTCTGAATCTGATTGGTGTGGTGAGCTCTGCTCACTCAATCCTGCTGACTCACTGGGACCCTGCCCTATCCAAACCTAGAGGCACTTTCTCTGGTGAGCAGCCAGCCTCATTTACATTGCCATATTTCTTGGAAAACTACCAGAGTTTGCAGGTCCCAGGTGGGAGGCGATTGGCCTCATTGTGCTTTGGGACTTTTGCTGAGTAGCTCTAGGCACAGCACTAGCACCAAAGCGTAATCTACAGGAGCACCCACCACAGGTAGCTAGGGAGACTATTGCACAATCCCACAGAGCACTGACTACATAAGGCCACCCAGCAATACTGAGAGACACAGCAGATCTTCCTAATACATAGAAACAAACACAGAGAGGCATCCAAAATGAGAGAACAAAGAAATACATCCCAAATGAAATAAAAGCAGAAAACTTGAGAAAAAGAACTAAATGAGATGGAGATAAACAACCTATTAGATAGAGTTCAAAACAATGGTTATAAGGATACTAAAGAAATTTAGTGAAAACTTCAACTAAAGATAGCAAGCATAAAAAAGGACATAGAAAGCATTAAAAAACAAGCAGAAATAAAAACGTATAATAATTGAATTGAAGAATGCAATAGAAAGAATCACCAGCAGACTAGATAAAGCAGAGGATCAAATCAGTGATTTGGAAGACAAGGTAGCAGGTAACACCCAATCAGAATAGAAAAAAAAAAGAAGAAGATAGTTAAGTGACCTCTGGGACAACATCAAGTGTGGCAACATTTGCATTATAGGGGTACAGGAAGGAGAAGAGAGAGGGAGCAAGATAGTGAGAACCTATTTGAAGAAATAATGACTAATGCCTTCCCTAATCTAGTGAAGGAAATAGACATACAAGCCCAGAAGCATAGAGAATCACAAACAAGATGAACCCAAACAGGCACATGCCATGATACATTATAATTAAAATGGCAAAGGTTAAAGACAAAGAGGGAATCCTAAAAGCAGCAAGAGAAAGGCTACTAGTAACTTATAAAGGAGCTCCCATAATACTGTCAGCTAATTTCTCAACAGAAATTCTGTAGTTCCGAAGCTATTGGCACATAATATTCAAAGTAATGAAAAGCAAAGACCTACAATCAAGATTATTCTATCCAGCAAGGCTATCTTTCAAAATTGGAGAACAGATAAAGAGTTTCCCAGACAAGAAAAAGCTAAAGGAGTTCATCACCACCAAATCAGTATTACAAGAAATTTTAGAGAGATTTCTTTAAGATGGGAGGTGGGGGATAGAAGCAAAATTATGAGTAATAAAATGGCTATGGCTGCATATCTATCAGCAATTACATTCAATTTAAATGGATTAAAAACTCCAATCAAAAGGCATTGTGTTGAGTGGAGAGTCAGACAGAGAAAGACAGATGCAATTTGATTTCACTTATATGTGGAATCTAAAGAACAGAATAAACAAAGAAAACAAAAACAAATTCATTGATATGGAAACATTTGGATATTTGCCAGATGGGATGGGGGTTGGGGTGTGGGTGAAAAGGGGAGAAGTAATTAAGAAGTAAAAATTGGTTGTTACAGAATAGCTATGGGAATATAGAATATAGCATAAGATATATAGTCGGTAATATTGTATTAACTATATATGGTGTCATATTGGTACTAGATTTATTGAGTTGATGGTTGGGAGGGGGTTGGGAGCAGGATGAAAAGGTGAAAGGATCAAGAGTTACAAATTGGTAGGTATAAAATAGTCATAGGGATATAAAGTAAAGCATAGGGAATGATATGGTAATGACTACATATAGTGCCAGGTGGGTATTATTCTAGTCAGGAGGATCACCTCTTAAATTATATAAATGTTTAACCACTATGACTAACTACCTAAAATTAATATAAAATCATATTGAATGTAAAAAAGAAGAGATGGTACAAATATACAATGGAATATTAACCATAAAAAAGAATGAAATATTGCCATTCACAACAACCTGGTTGGACCTAAAGGATATTATGGTTTAATAAGTAAGGCAGAGAAAGACAAATGTCATATGATTCCACTTACATGGACAAAACAGAAACAGACCCCATAGGTACAGAAAACATTTTGATGGTTGCCAAAGAGGAGGAGGGTTGGAGAGGTAGGTGAAAAGGGGGAAGAGATTAAGAAGTACAAACTCATAGTTACAAAGTAGTCATGGGGCACATACTCAATAATATTGTAGTAACTATGTATAGTGTCAGATGGGAACCAGATTTATCAGGGTAATGACTTTGTAAATAAGGTATACGAGGGTGAGCTGATAAATTTTGCCTCCAAGTGATGACCCAACCCATGAACAAAAGACTACTCATGCAATATAATCATAAGGGATCACCTTTCCAGCTGAGGCCTGAATTTTGAATTTTTCCGCTGAGGTGATCCCTTATGGCAGTATTACATGGACTACTTTTTGTTCTCAGGGTCATAATGATGGACCCAAGTTTCATCACCTCTAAATGATCTTCTTTAAGAAGTCCTCATGTCAAGGGAGTTCCCTGATGGTGTAGTGGCTTAAGGCTTCGGCGTTGGCGCTGTCAGCGCTGCGGTCTGGGTTCGATTCCCAGCCAGGGAGCTACCCACATACCAAAAAAGCAAAAAAAAAGAAGTCCTCATGTCTTTTTCAAAAATTTCAAAAAAATTCGAGAAACGTTTTTCACTGTTAAGAATTCAAAGGCTTCCCTGGGGGTGTAGTGGCTAGGCTTTGGCACTCTCCACGCTGCAGCCTGGGTTTGATTCCCAGCCAGGGAACTAACCCCCAAAAAAGAATTCAATAGCAGTATGCTGTTTGACCTAAACTCTTCCATTGTGATGTGCACTGGGTGAAAAATGTAAGCACCTGTGTGTGCAAAGTCAAGAATGATGATGGGGAGATACCATGTGACTACACAGAACTGGTTATATCCAGTTATGTCTAATGTACCAAAAAATATAGAGTAAAGACAAAATTTATCAGCCTGCCCTCATATAAATGTCTCATCACTGTGTTGTACACCTAAAACTAATATAATATTGTGTGTCAAATGTAATTTTAAAATAAAAATTATTTTAAAATATAAATTAAATAAATGTTAATGCTGTATTCTCTTTAAAAAATAAAATAAAATATGCAAAATTCACATGGAATTTCTAGACTTGAAAATACAAAAAAAAAGAAAAAGAAAGAAAGGAAACATTGACTATATAAGCTCAAAAACAGATTTAAGGTTGCAGAAGAAAGAATCCAAGAACTTGAAGATACATAAATATAAATTATCAATCTGAGAGCAAAGAGAAAAGAGGGGTAGAGGAAAAGGAGCAAAAACACAGAAACACGTGGAACAACATCAAACAAATGAACACAGAGTCCAAAAAAAATGAGAAAAAGAAATGAACAGAAAAAATAAAACAATAATGGCTAAAGCCTTCTGAAATTTGATGACAATTATTAGTGTACAGATCCAAGTAGCTTGATAAATTCCAAGTAGAATAAATACAAAGAAATCAACATCTAGATATAGTCTAGGTAAATCAAACTGTTGGAAGTCATGGACAAAGAGAAAATTTTGACATAAGGAAGAATGACATGCAAAAACAAAGGCACATATAGGGGAATAGCATTAGGATTAACAACTAACTTCACAATGAAGTGACATTCAAGGTGCTGAAAAAAATTTTCAACCAATTATTCTATATCCAATAAAACTTTATTATAAGTAAAACTGAAATACTTTATTAAATAAAGACTGAGAAAATATATTATTAGTAGACATGTCTTACAAGAAATATTAAAGTGCTGCATGATGAGAAATAATGACATCCTGTGGAAATTCTATTTTATAGGAAAACTAAAGAGCCCTAGAAATGGCTCATATATAAGTAATTATAATAGGTGGTATAAGTAAGACTTTCCTCATGCATTCTTTTAATTTCATTGAAACAATAAGATCATATAAAGCTATAATTATAACACTGTATTGTTGGGTTTATAACATACATATGTAAGTATATATAATATGAATAACATAAAGGTAGTTGAGAAATAGAGCTGTATAGCAGCAAAGATAATACATGTTACTGGAATTGTCAGTATCATCCTTAAATAGACTGTGATACATTAAGACGCATATTATAGTCACTAGAGCAACCACTCAGAAAATAACATAAAAATATAATTTAAAAAATCAGCAAAGTAATTCACTGGTATTGTAGAAAACATCTTTTTATTCCAAAAAAAGAACATAGAAATGAAAAAGACACCAGAGAAAATATAGCAAATGGCAGATGTAAATGTATAAAAAAATTACATTTAATGTGGGTTACTAAGCACTGCAATCCAAAGGTAGTCAGATTGAATAAAAATGCAACATCCAAAAAAAATGCAGTGTACGTGAGAAACATTTTAGATTCAAAGATGTAAATAGATTAAAAATGAATGAAGAAAAATATTCCATAAAAAGATAACCAAAAAAAGAACTGGAGAATCAATAATAATATCAGATAAAGTAGGTTTTAGACAGAATTTAGTAAAGATAAAGCAGAATGTTTCAATAATAATAAAGACTTAACATGCACAGAGGATAAAAGTACTAATGTATAGACATGTGACAACACAGCCAAAAATGCATAAAGCAAAAATAAAATTGGAAAATATACAATTCAAAAAATATAGTTGAACAATTTGATATCCTATTTTCAATAATTTTTAAAATTAGACAGAAAATAAGTAAGGGTATAGAAAACCTGAACATTAGCACCAAATCCTTATCTTACCAACTGTTACAGAACATTTCATCCCAAAATAGCAGAATACAAAATTCTCAAGTGAATATGATATATTCATCAGTATAGCTAGGTAATAAAGCAAGTTTTAATAAATTTAGAAGAATTGAAATCATTCAAAGAATTCAATTAGATTTCAATAATATGAAATTATGTGGAAAATCCATTAATATTTAGAAAATGTACCATATAATTTTAAATAGCCTAAAGATCAAAGAAGAAAACCACAAAGAAGTTAGCAAATAATTCAAGTTAAATGGAAATAAAAACAAAATATATCAAAGTTTATTGGCTGCAGCTAACAGAGTACTTAGGGGATATTTCATAGATTAAAGAAAATTCTCAAATCAATCATCTAAGCCATTGGTTCCCAAGCGGTGGTACGCATACCTCTGGGGGTACATGCTGAGCCATTCAGGGGTATGAGAAAAATAATCAGTAATGGTGAAAAAACAAGTAAAGTAAAAAAATGCAAAATATTAGTTATGAAACAATAAATGTGAAGTTTGAATCACTGTTAGTGGAGACACTTCAAAATTAGATCACATTAGCAAATGATGATTGGTGAGAGCATGGCTATGAACCCTTCCCCCAAACCCCTCTTCTGCCAATCATTACACATAGTTTCAGAACAATCCATTTGTGATGTTTCTAGAACTTCCCCATATAAATACATCCATAGCCAGATTGTTTAATCAGTTTAGTTATTGACTGATAAGGTAAGTGCATTGTCTTTAATCCTGATTCTTTTCAAGTGGTGTTTATATTTAATGTTTAACATAGTTTCAGTTATTATTCAGTGTATTTTAAGCATGTCAGTTATGGATCAGTGGTTGAAAACAGGAATAGTTTAAAATCCAAAACTTGATGTACTTCTCAACACTTTTCCACAGCTACAAATACACCCATACCAGGAAATAGTATAATAAAAAGGTGCATGCCTCAGATACTACACAGAAGAAAAGGAGATACTCTGAAAATTATATTAAATATGGGTATTCATTTGTAGGGCATGATGACTGTCCTAAGCCTTTGTATGTTGTGTATGGGGAAATATTGTCCAACAGTTGCATGAAACCATCTCTACACATGCGACATTTAGAAACTAAACATTCTATGTATGTTTAAAGACAAAGAAATACATTATTTTTGGCACTTAAAAAAGTGTCCAACTGTTACTTCATATGTGATGTCTGGAAAGAAAGACAATGAGAATGCAGATGAGGTTTCATACCATATTGCTTATCATGCATAGCTAAATGTGGTCAAAACCACACCATAGCTGAAGATTTCATTTTTCCTTGTATTAAAAATACCATTTTTGTACGTTTGAGGAAGAACATGTCCACAAAATCTATACTATCTTTTTTCAAACAATACAATGTTTTGACAAATTCAGGAAATTTCTGAAGATGTTGAAGTTGCAGTAGTAGACAGAATTAGAAAAAGTGAATTATTTCCATCCAGGTCAACGAAAGTGTAGATGTTGCTGATTTATCTATTTTGCTCATCATCGAGAGGTACTTGGAAGGAAATGAAATTGAAGAAAAACCTGTTGTTTTGTTACCCATTGACAGAGTGTACCACAGGTGAAAATATTTTTCATTGAAAAGGACATTAGTTGGTGGAATTGTTGTGGTGTGTGCACTGATGGAGGCAAGCCTATGTCAGGTTGTTTTATAGGCCTATGTGGCTGAATTAAAGAAGTAGTTCCCCATGTACTACGGAGTCACTGCTGTACTGATAGACAAAGTTTTGCATCCAAACCTCTTCCTAGTGAAATGAAAGATGTTCTTGATGAGGCTGTAAAAGTTGTAAATCTCATTAAGTCACAACCACAAAACCCTAGATAGTTTAAAGTGTTGTGTAAAGAAATAAACAGCATCCACACACATTTCTTTTGCATATAGAGGTAAGATGGCTATCTTGGGGCAAAGTACTTACATGCATGTTTGAACTTAGACATGAAGTCCAGTTACTTTTTGAAGACCATCATTTCCCTCTTGCTCCAAAGTTTCAGGACAGTGATGGGCTTCAAAGTCTTGCATATTTATCAGATATTTTAAAAAAAATAAACAAACTCAACTTGGGATTTTGAAACAGCTCAATCACTATATTCAAAGTAACTGACAAAATTGAGTCAATGACTAAAAAACTGGACTTTTGAAAAGCATGTATTAAAAGAGGTCAGCCTAAGTGTTTGAAACTCTGCACAACTTCTTATCTAAGAATGACTTGCACCTATCCCAAAACGTGAAAGGGAATATTGTAAGTCATTTGGAAGGTCTTAATATGTCGTTTTGTAAGCACTTCCCTCAATGTGGGAAAGAAAACAGCTGGATTGCAGAGCCCTTCAATGAAGAATTTCTCAAAGAAGCTAAACTATCAATCAATGAAAAAGAGCAGTTAATCAAACTTTCAACAGATTCTTCTTTAAATTCTAATTTTAAAAGAAAACATTACCTTCTGAGTAGATATCAGTGAGGAATACAAACAGTTTAGTGAGAAGACACTCAAATATTTCTTGCCATTTACTAATACTGAACTAGTGGAGAGAGCTTTTTCTTCTTACATTTTCATAAAAAGTAAGTACTGCAACAAACTTAATGCAAGTCTAGGTTTAAGACTGTATCTTGCATCTTTTGAGCCATATGTCAAGAAACTAAGTGCATCAAAGCAAGCTCAACAATCTCACTAACAGTGTTTCAATTGTCTAGTGATCTGCATAACAATTATTACAGAGTTTCCAGATAACACATGTTTATTTAATATATAATAATGTTTGTTAAATATTTGATTATTGTTATCAATATTTAATTTATAAATATTATAAAATTAAATCTGTGGTTTGTACTTTAGTGTAGTAATTTTTCTTTCCTAACTTATTACCTCATTTCCACTATTTTACATTAAGATAGGCACTGAACAAAAGTGTCAGTATTTAAAAATAGCTGTTTCAAAAACAAGGTATACAATTTATAGAAATGTATTTAAATGGAGTTCACAAGTGAAAAGGGGTTAGAAACCACTGATCTAAGTTTTCAGCTTAAGAGTCTACAAAAAGAAGTGCAAACTTAACCCTACTCAATCAAAAAGAAAATCAGAGCAGAAATCAATGAAATTGATAGGGAAAAAACACAGTAGAATAAATCAATGAAAATAAAAGTTGGTTCTTTGAAAAAAATCAGTAAGAAAAATACCTTGGCTACACAGACCAAGAGAGAAGAAGAAAATTAACATCAGGGATTAAAGTAGGTATATTTCTACTAGACTACAGAAATGAAACAGACTATAGAGGAATATTAGGAACAAACAAGACAACTTAGTTAAAATACTTAAATTTTATGAAGCAGCAAATATCAAAATTGACTCAAAATGAGATTAAAAAATATTTAGACCTATAACAAGTAAAGAAATGAAATCAATGATTTAAAGTACTTGTACACACACACACACACACACACACACACACATATCCAGGCTCAGAGAGCTTCACTGGTGAATTCTATCAAGTTTTAAAGAAAAAAATAATAGCAATCCCACACAAACTGTTTCAAAATATAATGGAGATGGTGGCATTTCTAAACTCATTCTATGATGCCAGTATTATCCTGATGCCAACACCAGGTAAAAACATCATAAGAAAACAACCAAAAAAATATCCCTTATACCCACAGGTGCAAAAAACTCAACATAATATTAGTACACCATATCTTTTAACATATAAGGATTATACACAATAACCAAATGGGATTTATCCTAGGAATATAAACTTGATTTAACATCCAAAACCAATTAATATGATATACCATATTAATAGGATAAAGGCTAGAAAACCATGGATCATCTCAATATACAAAGAGAAAGCATTTGAAAAAGTTCAATACCCACACATGCTAAAATATTATAAAAAACTAGGAATAAAAGAGAACTTCCTCACCTGATAAAGGATATTCACCAAAAACCTAAAGCTAACATTATACTTAATTGTGAAAATCTGAAAGTTTTTTCCCCAAAGATTGGAAAAAGGTAAGGGTATTCTTTCTTAACTTCTATTCAACATCCTACCAGAGTTTCTATGTAATGCACTAAAACAAGAAAAATAAAGCAATGATATTATAGATTGGAAAATAAGAAAAACTATTTACAAATTACATTCTAAATATAGAAAAACCAAAAGACTCTACCAAAAAATGTACTAGAACTAATAAACAAATTAGTAAGGTCACTAGATACAAGATCAATATGTCAAAAACAATCATATTTCTATTTGCTAGCAATAAATAATTCAATAATAAAATTAAGAAAAAACAATTCACAATAGCATAGATATGCATACTAATAAATGTAGCAAAAGAGGGTAAAACCTGTACCTGAAAATTATAAAATATTGCTGAGAGAAATTAAAGATCTAAATAAATGGGAAATTCATTCATATTTATGAATTGAAAGATTCAACACTATTAAAAGAAAATTCTTCTCAAATTTTTCTATAGATATAATACTTATCAAAATAATTAGGACTCTTTTTAGAAATTGACAAGTTAATCTTAAAACTTATAGGGAAATACAAAAGACTGAGAATCAGCAAAACAACTTTGTAAAAGAAGAACAAAGTTGGAGAAAATAACAAAATCTGATTTCAAAACTTATTATAAACCTTAATTAATAAAGACAGTGTGGTACTGACATAGGCATAGACATATAGGTCAATGCAACATAACAGAAAATCTAGAAGTAAACACTACACTTATAAGTCATTTATTTATAACAAAGGTACCGAGAGAATCTAAGGAGGAAAATAGTCTTTAAAAAATTTTTCTGGGACAATTGGATACTCATATGCAAAAAAGTATTTGGATTTGGGCCTTTACCTCACACCAGACACAAATATTAACTCAAATGGGATCATAAACTGAAATGTGAACTGCTAAAATGACAGAATTTGTATAACAAAATCTTTGTGATCTTGAAAAAAGCAAAGATTTTCTAGGTATGACATTGAAAAACACAATATATAAAAGAAAAAATAAGTAAATACAACTTCATCAAAATTTAAAACTCTAGCTCTTTAAAACATAGCATTAAGAAAATAAAAATTGAGCCACAGACTGAGAGAAAAGATTTGGAAATCACAAATCTGATAGAGAACTCATATCCAGAATATATAAATAACTCTTATAACTCAAAAAGAAGACAAACAACCCTATTTAAAAATGGGTATAAATAGATGAGAAATAAATGGAATATTTATGTTAAAAAAATGGGTATAAATGTGAATAGACATTTCACCAAAAAATATATGCAAATGATTAAGAAAAACATGAAAAATGCTCAATCATTGGTTATTATAGACATACAAATGAAATACGAAACAACACTACAAATCTACTAGGATGGTTATAATGAAAACGACTGACAATATAAGGTGTTGCTAAGGATATGGAGTGCTGGTACAAATGTTGACAAAGATATGTCAAATTGGTAGAGCCACTTTGGAAAATAAATTAGCATGTTTCTAAAAACTTAAACATATATGTACCACACAATCCAGCAATTCCACTCTCAGGTAATACCCAAGAGAAATTAAATCAGATCTCACAAAAACTATTACTGACATTTTATTATCAGCACTAATCATAATAGAGAAAAAGTGGTAATAGTCCAAATCTCTATCAACTTGTGATATTAGTGGAAATGAATAAAAAGTTCAGAAACAAACAAAGCCACACATACAAGATCAATTCATTTTATACAGACACCAGGTAATTCAATGGAGGAAATGGTGGTCTCCTCAACAAATTGTCCTAAAATAATTAGATATATGCATATGTACAAAAAATGAACTATGATTCCTATATCACAACATACATAAAAACTAATTTAAATAGATATATAAATAAACATACAGATGGTGGAGTAGGTAAATTCTGAGATCACCTCTTTTCACAGTACCATAAAAATCACATCTAAATTACAGAGCAACCATCATTGAGAACCACCTGAAACTAGCTGAACATAATTCCTATAACTAAGGCTATAAAAAAAGCTATGTCAAGACTGGTAGGAGGGATGGAGATGCACAATGGGCAGGTCTCACACCCACAGTGTGGTAATTAACAAATGGGAGGAAGGTCTTGGCTGCAGAGGTCCTCTCTGAGGAATGAGGGGTCCCAGACCAACAGTGGGCTGCCCAGACCAGAGCACCATGACTGGAAAGAGGTATCTCCATAACACCTGGCTGTAAAAACCACTGAGGAGTGTGTCTCAAAGAGACAAAGGCCTGTGTGAGACCAAAACATGCTGCTCCTAAAGGGCCCATGCACAGACTCACAAGTTCTAAGCTCTAGTGCAGTGACAGCAGCTCATAAAGTGGCAGGGATATACACAGAGGAACTAAATTAGCTAACTTCAGGGTGAGAAGTGGAGGGGAGGGGGCAGGGCAACTCTCTCTGGGGACAGAAGTAGTGACAGTATTTATTGTTCATTTGTTGAATTCTCCTCCCATCCAGCCAAGCCTGGAACAGGCAGATGCCATATCCATGCTCTCTATTAACCTGGAATCAGTCCACCGTGATGATTCCATGAAACCCCACCCCCACCCAATTTGCCTGTCTGAGACTCTTCCAGCAACTCCTCCACAAGAGTGGCTTGCCTCAGCTCACACCAGATTCAAAGGACTGCAAACCTCATGTAAGTGGTAGCTTCTGTAGGCTTGCACTGAAGATTTTCTCAAAGATCCATAAACCTCTCAAAAGCAGTGGCCAGCCTCAACATGCATTGTAACTCCCGCCAATTCCAGCATAAGGTGATGCTGGTCTCAACTTGCACTGTAACTTCCATCAGTAAGCCCCAAACCTGGCATAAATGACAGCAAGTCTATGCCTGTAACGTAGTTCCAACTAAATGGTCACAAGTGACTGCTGACCTCAGCTAGCATCATAGTTCCCACCAAAGGGTCTTGAGCCTGGTAAAAATGTCAGCTGAACTCAGTACACAGTGTAGTCTCTCTCAGTGCCTCCAAGCACAACACAAGTGGCAACCAACTTCAGATAACTTTGCAGCTACTACCAAGTGGCCCCAATCCCTACATGAGCAGTGACTTATCTTAACCTGTATTGAAACCCCACCCAAGAGGCCCCAGAGTAAACACAACTTGGTGGCCAGTTTCACACCACAATAAAGTCCCCCCAATCAGGTCCACAACTGACACATGAAAACAGCAGTG
>PVJL010019002.1:0-14776 GCA_004026885.1 Lyroderma lyra | reverse complement strand
CCACTGTGAACAGCGCTGCGATGAACATTGGGGTACATAAGTCTTTGCGGACAAAGGTTTTCAAGTTCTTTGGGTAGATCCCCAGAAGGGGGATTGCTGGGTCACATGGTAGCTCCATTCCCAATTTTCTGAGGACCCTCCACACTGCCTTCCACAGTGGTTGTACCAGTTTGCACTCCCACCAGCAGTGTACCAGAGTCACACTGTTTTTTATCTAGTTTATTTAGTTTTAATGCAAAGATCTGAATCTTTGCTTCAAAGTGTCCATTGTTTTCCACAATGGAAACTGATGTTTTAACACACAGATTACAACTAATTTTAATGATTCAGTGTTTATTAAATTATTAAAAAATTAATTTAAAAGGTAATTAAAATTTCTAATTAAAATAACCAAGTACAGAAATTCAATTAGAAAGTAATTATTAATTTTATATTGTTATATTTTATATATAATATACATGTTTAGCACTCTTTAAAATAACGTATTTAATAAAAACATTTCTCAATTTGGGAACATTTTAAATTTATAATGGTAAGCCTTCAACAGCAGTAGTAAATACATACTTGCACACACACATACACACATGCAATCACACACTCAGGATTATTTCATAAAAATTAAGAGTTAAAATTGTACATGAAACCATTACAAATCTGTAGATAATATGTTTATCATAAAAGCAAACTTTTCTAACAAGTATTACAATGTTCTAGTTTTCTAATATCCCTCTTCTTTCATGTCCCTCAGAGACTAGTTTATCTTTTTAGACCTAATAATTTGTTTAAAACTAGGTAAGAGTAATGAGGGGAATAAAAGCAGAAGAGTAAAGTTTACTAACAATTTCTATATGAGTTCCATTTTGTATTCTCATCCATACTCATCCTAAAGTCATAACTTAAATAATCATATAATTAATAAATACAGTAAGATTAAATTATGTTAAAATTAAAGACTTGGAAGTAGTCTGCAATATTTAATTAAACATTTTGTTATGTAAATATGCATATATGATATAGTAGAATTAGTGAGAAATAAACATGATATACAAAAAAATGCTAAGAACTCAGAAAAAAAGAAAAAGTAAATTAAAACATGCTCACGGGGCAAGGTTTTCACTAAAGTTAAATTTGAACCAGATGTAAAACTGAGTGCTTCAATCAAACATATGATCATGCTCTCTTTGGCCTATAACACTTTGTTAATTGTAATCCTACCTCAAATTTCAAAATTCACTTTAAATACTGACTTAAAATACAGATTACAATAAGATTTCCTGAATTTCTATTTTTGTGCCCAACTGAAGACAAAATTGCAGAAATTTGTGAACATAAACCTTGTATATTTAACAGTCCCTTCAAAGAATCTCAGATGTACCAGATGCCTACTCACCCAGGATTGAAAATCACAAAGACAAAAAGATCCTGGGTGCTTATGACACTGCAGGTAAGTAACAAATACCTCTAAGAGACTCAAATCCTAACCAAATGCTAAGCCACATTCACAATGAACACAATTTAGTGATTTGGGTGTAGGAGGGGATGAGGGAATAAAAATGTGGCTTTCTTATTGGGGTGACTGAGTTGCTTATATGGCATTAAAGGACAGGCATCATACTTCATTATATTGTGATTAATTCCTTCCTCATCACCCTCTTTCCATACTCAAATAGTGATTTTTTTGGGGGGAGACCTTTTTCTGTGTGAATCACCATTGTTTCCTTTGCATCCAGCTCTGTGAGGTTAAGAATAAACCCCCCTTTATTTGTGGCAACATAAATATTTGTTAATAAAGAAATGGAAAGAAGGTAAATATAGTTTGGGATGCAGTTTATGATGTCCAGGGGAATGGCAAGTGTAGAATTAATACAAATAGTTAATATTATTAAGTACTTACTATGTCCCAAAACTTGTACTAAGGGCTTTACATACATTAATTCACTTAATATTAAAAAATGAAAAAACAAAACAAAACAATATTATGCAGGCATTATTATTTTATCCATTTTTTAAGATAAGTAAATTGAAGTAATGAGAATTTACTTAATTTGCTTGAGGTTACACAGTTCAAGTAGAAGCTAGATTCTAATTCTGTTGGTTTGGTTTCAGAATTGGGGCTTCACCACTGCTCTATACTATCTCCTGTAGCTAAGGTGGGTCACAGGAGCCAGATATACATGCAGGAGAATTAAAAGTCATTTTCCAGACAGAACTGGAATAAGGAAAACTATGCATCTAAGCTGACCTGTTGTTAGGAAGCCTCACAAGGTGACTGAATTCCCTGGAGCCCAGCACCCAGCTGTCAGACATGCAAGTCCGAAGTTTAGATTTGATGATGTTGCTGCTGTTCATTTAGCTCAGAGAGGCTGACTCCCACGAATTCATGAGACTAAATCATCACAATCACAAGGCCAACGGACTAATTTGCGATGAGAAAGGTATAATTGAAGGGCACAAACCTCCATACCTGCAAGGAATGTCAGTACCAGGCTCTCAGTGAGAATGTAGTTAAGAACAAGGGACATTAGCTAAAATATCTGAAGGCTTAAAGGCACTGGAATCTTCTGTTACATTTCAATCGTCATATACTTGCTGGGTAGGCCTGACTGAGGACCCACTCCTGTGATTTATATGTGGGCACGTCCAATGACTGCATCTCCTACCCTTTTTCATGCTCACATTGCTGTCTGATTTGAGTCTTTCTGGTTGACATACTCTTTAGACTTCAGTCAAAACTTGCCGATATGACTGAGTAGTTCTCCTCTAGTAGATATGTTCATTGATGGTTAAGTCTGAAAGGGCAACCTGATTTCTTCCTCCAGGTTATTTGTCTCACCCTACTTCTTACTTGTACACTGCACTGGTTTTCATCTGGTTGGTTTTAATCACAGCACAAGAACAGGATCCAAACCACATAACTTCTCCTTTAAGACTAAAACCTCCATCTGTGCCTTTGTTTCCCAGTCTTTACTTTCAGGGCCCTGGCCATTCTTGGTTTCTATCTTCTCTTAAGTCATTTCAACCTCAAGTTCACCAACTCATACGTGTAATCAAATTTCTATCATTGAAAAACAAAAACAAAGGCCTCAATTTTATGTTCCCTTTAAAAAAAAGTCACGTAGTGCTCTGCAAGCGTGTACACCCTTCCAGTATTGCCACGCCTCCTCTAAGTCACAGCCAACCTTCTGACAGATGGTTCTGCATTCACTGTTTCCACTTCCTTACTTCTGGGACTTGCCGATTCACAGCAACCTGGCTTTGGTTCCCATTGCTTTAATAAATGTACTGTGGCACACATCCCCAGTGGCCACCCACTTGTGAAATGCATTGGCCTTTTTTACATAGCATCTTACTTGACCTCATCGGCATTTGGCAGGCTTGAACACTTCCTTTGGGAAGCTCCTATCTCTTTGCACCAGGACATCATTTCTCCTAGTTTTCTTTCTACACGATCTTTCTTATTCACTTCATGGTTTCTTCTTACTTTGCCTCCCACTGTACATATTACCCAGGGCTCCATCACTAGCCATGTGATGTTCATTACCTTCATAATTATTCCCATTTCTATGGCTTCAAGTACAATCATATCTTTGATACAGATTTTTCTTAATGTTCAAGTGCATGTTGGGCATATCCACCAAAGGACATTTCAAAACCAACATTTTAAAACTAAAATTTAGTATTTCCCTCAAGTACTCAATATTTCCCTTTCTCACCTCATTCATCATATCACTTATCCAATGAAACAATTAACCTGGGAATCATTCCAAACTTTTCTTCCACCTCCCACTCCTTATTAAATTAGTGACAGCAGCCAGTCCTATTAATTCCATTGCTATACTTATTCAGTAATTGTGACATTCTCTCTATTAGAGAGGGAAGACCTCTAAATTTTCATTTTTGTCTTATGATACTTTCCCTCAATATTGTAAAATCTCATAAAAGAGGTTTTGAGCATTTAATAGGAACCTTTGCCCATACATTAGAGGGAATGCTGGGTAGAACCAGATGGAAACTACTACAGTCATTTCTTATTAACAGACAAACATGATAATGTAAGTACTTCAGTATAATATACAGGTAAAATACAACATGCCTAGTTAAATTTGACTTCTAGATAAACAACAAAAAATGTTTTAGTCAAAAATATGTCCCGTACAACACTGGGACATACTGATTGATACTAAAAAAAGAAAAATAATAAGTGGTTTATCTGAAATTTAAATTTAACTGGGCATTAATTAAATCCAATAACTCTGGTTTAAGCTCCTTTTCTTCTAAATATGTATCCTATGAAATTCAGGAAAAAAGAAAGTCTGGGGGCCAAGAGACACTGGGTGGTCATTATTGTCACAACCAAAGATATACTGAGACCATCTTCAATTTCTACCCTCCTGGGATGTATATTAGTTGCCCTTGGGCCTATGAAACACCCAGACATTTATTATGAACATCTCACATTTTCTGTTTCCACTGAAGTCTTCTATCCAAACCCTGTTCTGGTCCTGGAATATGTCTAGATTGGGATTCTGAAGCCTGCCTTTTTTCCCTGCCGAAGAATTCCCATCCTGTAGAGTGAATGCCTACCTCTCAAGATTAAGTTGTGTTAGGTAACCTCCTGCCCCAACTTTCATTTTGCCGCCTGAGTCTCTCTATCCTTGTATTGTCTCTAGGTACCACTCAAGCCACCACTCAAGATTCTTTCCCCCGTCTCTGAAAGAGGACTCCCTCTACCTATTCCCAGTGTAGGGGCTAGTGGATATGAGTTCTGTTTGCCAGTCTCACAGAAAGAACTACATTCATACAAAAATTGATCTCAACTAGTAGGACTGGACTAATTTTAGAACTAGTCTCAAAATATCCTCTGTGCCCCTTTGCCTCCCCCCCAACCCCATTGCTTTATTTTCTTCTAAAAAGAACACATTTATGAAGCTGGGATTAAAAACAATTTCAGGGTCATATTTCTATTACGATTTTTGAATTGTTTTCTTGACATAATGGTGTCTAACTCTGGTTCTCCATCTAAATCATGTAGTCTAAAAAATTGTTCTCACACAAATTATAATTCCATCCTTAAGCAGTCTCTATACTGTTCTCTCAGCCAGTATTCCAAGAGCCGTCATGACTGGTTCTGGATCTGTTTTGACCCACTTGTATCATAAGTCTCAAATTTGTATAGTCCTATTGAAAATGCATTCTGGGGTCAGACATGATGTGTTAATCCACAGCACTTTGGGTTGTGTGCGGTAGAGTTCAAATTCTGAACGAGTCCTCCACTCAGCCCTCCCACTGAAAGGTATGCTTAACGGTTGTAGTTACTACTCCATATTTACTTATGTCTCCAACATTTGTGGACATCCAAGCTGGTGATTCAGTAAAACTGATTAAAATAATTGAACTTCTTCCTCTTCTTTACATTCCTGAAATGCCTTCTCACGCTACCTACCCAGAAGAATGTTCTCTTCTCCCACCGCAGTCCCAATCCCTATCATCTATTTCTCACCTCTAGCTTTTCTATTTCATGGCCTGCCTCCCTCCACTCCCTACCTCACCTCTCCACCTGCTGACTCATAGTCCGTCTTAACACTCTGATGGCTTTTCCTCATGAGATGACAAGTATGTGTGGAGAACTTTGGTCTTTCTTGGCCCAGACAACAGAGGATGGAGATGAAGCTCAGTGGGTAGTGTCCAAATGCTCTGTTGATAGTTGTAAGGAAAGGTTCACAACCTCCACCTTCACTCAACTCTTAATCCTGGTTTCCAATAAATGTTAATTGAATCATGAACCTGAACTTCCAGAAAAATAGAAAGGATCTAGCTAGAACTCCATGGGGTCTTGTGGGGTCAACAAAAAACACTTATTGAGAAACTATGAGTTAAGAAGGATCTAGGCTTTATCATTTGTGCCTCCCCAGAGGCAATAATCTGAGGAATTATGTATTTGGAGTCGTCCAAAGCTCAGAAGATGAAGGTCCAGGATAAGGAGACAAATGTGCTGTTATAAAGGGACAAGTAGAAGGTCTCCCAAGTGAAACTGTGGCATAGGTCTTATTTGTTTGTTTCTCCGTTTAGTTAGTTAGTTAGTTCATTCTAAGTAAAAGTTGGGCACCTTGCTGAGAGATTGACATATATTTCCTTCTCTGCTCATTATATCACTATAATAACATATTCTTCTTATATACTAAGGCTCAGAATTAGTACCTTAAACTGGTTCACAGCAAGAAAGTGGCAAAGCAAGATATGAACCTTGGTTTGCCTAACTGCAAGTCCACCTCTAATAATAAACTATATTCAATAATGGGGACAGTTAAAGGAAAAAAGTGAAAGAAAGGCCTAAATAAAGATATGATGGCAAAGGATACGGTTCCTTGTCAACTTGGGAATACACTGTCGCATCATTGCTCAACTTCTGATAGTTTCTTGCCTGTTAGAATGGAGGGACAGGTGTGAAAGCTCAACTGCATACACTTTGTCATTTCCCCACCCTCAGAATTTCCAGTATGAAAGATACTTATATTTTTTTCCATTTTGGTGAAATCTTTCTCAACTTTTTGGATTGTGAAAACATAATATGGTATAAATTTGAGAACAAAGTAAAATTCATAAAAGACTGAGATGTGTAAATTGGAAGCTATGACATATAAGAGAAATATATAGGCCAAAAAATCTCTAAATAATCCCTACTATTAATGTATTATATGGGATCAATGAAAGGGCAAAAGAAATCATTTAATTAATTTATTCCTAATATTTCAAAATGTTTTTGAAACCTGAAATGATAATGTATTGAAATTAGTATCAGATATTGATACATATTGATGCTTTATTAAATAAGATTTAACAAAGACCAAAGAAAATCATAGAAAATTCTAGATACTTGAATCATAGAATGTTCAAGTAGGCATATCTACACGATGTACTGTGAAATAATGGCAGACATAATTTGTTACAGGCCCACTCTGTGTCTGACACCAGGTGGAACACATAACACATATCAATTATATCAGTTAATCAAGACAGTAATTAGGTTAAGCTGGGTGTTATTATCCTCACTTTTCAAATAAGGAATCAGAAACTCAAGTTACTTATCTGAGATTATACAGCTAAAAATTGGCTGGGCTATTATGCTAGAGTTACTTAATTTCAAAACTCCTTCTATTCTACCCTACTCCTTCTAACCTGACCCTGTCCTGGGACAGAGGAGGACATAGGCCCAAGTATCTCTTAGAGTGGTTACTTATTACAGCTAGACTCCACAAACAGGTCAACACAACTTTAAAATTAATAAGCCGCAGCAATTTATTAATCATTTTAATTTAGTTATAGTACATTCAGAATAGTTCTAGTTATGAACTTCTTGAGCCAAATTGTTGGGAATTGTATTAAAATGCTGAGTGGTCAGAGCATCAGAGTTGGAGAAAATTAAGAAGGCCAGTCATTTAAAAATACGGTGTCTGTTTTTATTCCCGACTAAAAATCTGGTTCCTTTACCAAAAGAGTTGGTAGCTCCTGACACCAAGTGGCCACTTCTTGTACTGCTTCCCAACATTTTCGAAGACTAATGGTTCTCTTAAGGGAAAATCACCTCGAAATCAATGCATATGGTGAGATGCATTATTTTACCTGTTGCCATTTAACTGTTTGAGAACTGAAGATTATGGTTAGGGAATACAGTGGGTGATTATCAAGTTCTTTGTGTCTGTCCTTTAAGCACTTATCCCCAGTTTTATCGGGGGGATTGGCATGTGTGTTACATTCTTGTCAGTGAGCCAAGGGGTGTGTATGATCCCTTTTGAGCAAGGTAACCCGTACGATAGCATGGAAATTAAGAAAAATTGGCTTTTGAATCCAATAAATTTGAGGCCATCCGCCTTCTCTGACCTCTACCGACTGTACTGCTGCGGCCTCTTCTAGGCTGGTACTTATTCCACAACAGCAGAACGTACAGGTGCCTCTCAGTCGCTAGCTGATGCTCCCATAGCTGGGCATCGTCGGTGCCTCCACAACCACACCTGATGTCTTGGAATCTACTTCATGCCAGTGGACACCCTGCCCTTGAACCTGAGATCCACTGGAAACAATGCTTTAAAACCCCCAAAAGCTGAAGATCCCTTCTTTTATGCAACACTCCATCTCATGAACATCTAAGTGTTGCCTTGCACCTCAGTGTCTAACAGAACATTGAATGACACAGGCTCTTAGAAGTCTGACACCAGACATGCCTGAATCCCAGCAGTAAATCCCACGTAGTCATAAGCTGACGTCTCTTCTGTATTCTTAACATGTACTCCAGGTTTCAAAAAATCAGTCATTTGCTGTTGTAGCAACTACACAAATATTTTACACACACAAGAGGACATGGCTCTATAGTTTTTCTTATGATCATATCAAAATGTAAGGTCAGTGACAAGTCTAATATTGTGAGTATAAACTTAATGTTCCAATTATTTGACCTTTTTTTCTGGTAGGTACAAGCCACTGCAAACACTCTATTCAGCTTTAGAGATTCAGGAAGACAACAGATACAGTTCAGCAGAACACGACAAATCTTGAGCTAGACAACTATTAGGGAGAAGCGATAGGTATAAACATCTTAATTTAAAAATATGTCACAGGTAATGTTTACTGCATATACATGTTTTCACTGACAAGATGTTTATATACTAAGGCTCAGAATTAGTACCTTAAACTGGAAGTTGGGGGGGGGGTTACATATAGAAGTAAGTTTAAATAAAATTGTGCTTTTACATTAATGTTTTCTTTTAACTGAAGTAAATCAGAACTCAACATATATATGAGGGCTGTCCAGAAAGTATCCAGCCATGTAATATGAAAAACAGAAACATTTATGGCTGCATTTTTTCTAGCCAGTCCTCATATTTCAGCTATATTTTCTTTTTTATTAGAACTTTTCAATAACTTCACATAAATATATTATACATGCTTTTCTGTATAAAAAGGGGCTATTCCTGAGTGCTTTCTTGTTTGATTGATAGTCATAAAAGCTATCCATGTAAGTGGGCTTTTATAAGTTCTAGGAAACTTAGTCAATCAATGACAAGAATAGTTCAAATGCATTTACAACTATGAGTCACGATATTGATGTGAATGTTTTATACAAAACGGTCAGCCTTGAGTTGATTTCTATTTTAATATTTTAAAAATATTCATTAAAAAGATGACTCAGATTACGTTAGATTCCAGAAAGAAATTAAAATAAGTTTGCTTTTCTCTTTTTTCTGGAAGAAGGTGCTATGAGAATTATAAAAGAGAAAAGTAAGTAAATAAAAGTTGGTTAGAAAATCTGAGTTTTGTAAGATAAAATGCATTCCTGATCGAGTATGGAAAAGGAAAAGTAATAACCTTCCAGTGACACGCCCTGGCAGACACCACCTTAAGCAGAAGATGAAGATCAACACGAAGAGCCATGTCGGAGGGGTAGCGTGTATCCCCTTACACCGCAGGAGAAGGCACTTCACCTCTGTGGCGTTCCGTCGGAAAACCAAAAGCCCCAGTGTAATCGTGAGAAGAGTATCAGGCAAGCCCATGCTTAGGGACATTGTGCAAATGCCAGACCAGCACTCCTCAAAACTGTCAGGGTTGTGAAAGATAAAAAATGTTGAGACACTGTTTCAGAACAGATGAGACTATGGAGGTACGACGACGTCATGCAGCGTGGCTCGCTGGGTTATCCTGAACAGAAAGAAGACAATGTGGGAAACTGAAATAAATCTAGAGGGGGGCTCCCTGGTGGTGCAGTGGCTAGGCTTTGGCGCTCTCACCGCCACGGCCTGGGCTCGATCCCCACTCAGGGAACCAACCAAAAAAAATCTAGAACTTAGTTAATAGTAAAAGAAAGAAAGAAAGAAAAGCATTCCTGAGCTCCTAAAATGGAACAACATGCTTGAAGTGGATTTTTTCATTGGGACAGGTTATACTGGATTATTTATACTCTTTAACAATCAAACTCTGCAAACAATTGTGCCAATAGTGCCCAAATCAAAGAACTTTCTTAAACTATACATTTAAATCTTCTCTACTGAAATCTTACTCATCTACAATTGATCATTTATGTGAGTGCTAGACTATGGATATTGTCATATAGTCAAGAATTCCTGACAAGCAATGAGGCCTTGAAGTCGATGTGAGAGGACCAAAAGGAGAGTTTTCCTGGCATCCATATCTGCAAGAAATTCTCCCTTTATTTGCACTGTTTGATAATTGTCAAATTACAAATTGTTCCAATCCTATATAAAATGGACTCTTGTGCTCCCATGTTGAAAGAACGAAGGTCCTTAAAGTCACAAGTCTTCATCCACATATAGTTCCTAGGCTTTAAAAAAACTTTTTGCTGTAAATCATTTTAAATTTTCATAAGGGCCTAGAGCCTTTGAATAAAACTTAATGGTGCATTTTTTAAAAGCCCAGATACAGGTTTTGGTGTTAGCTGTGCACGCCTCTCAGTGATCTCAATTTGTTTACATCCACCTGGGTTCCTGTAAGAGCTCTTTGAGGGGGCCCTGCACTGTTCATCTTAGAGGCCTCAGTGATGGGTCAATTGCTAGAGATGTGGACATTTGCCAAAAGTGTTTAGGTTTGTAATTGCTGGAACTTCCCATCAGGTAGAATTTCCCGATGGTAAATTTGATACCTTAAAAAGTTTATACCTAAAAAATGATTTATCCTGATGAGATTACAGAACTAAGAGGAATTTTTGCAGCAGATCAGTACTTCCCAACTCCTCTGTGTTGGACTGTCAAACCTGATAACCATTTCTGAAAGGTTGCAAAGAACTTCTAGAAAAATATTGCCTTGGGAATTTGGAAAAGAGAGACCTAGTAATACAAAATATTTTAGAAGGTGTTTGATGTGATGAAAAGCAACTGACTTGGAAATTCAAGCAGCAGTATTTGGCCTAAATGCAAGAAAGGATGGCCTTAGATGGTAAAATTGGTCTCAGGAAGCTTGCCGCCATTCCTCCCTGTAGCCAGTCACCATCTATCCCTGCTTTCTATGGCCCAGAATCTACCATTCTTGAGGTCTCACTTTCTCCCATTCCCCATGGTAAACCTGCTTACTGTTATCATTCCTGTTCTATAGAGCGTAACAAATGTCCATTTGCATGGTTAGTTCCCACATTAAACTATAAACTCCTCTTTCCCTGACAACTTCTACTCTTGGAGAATTTATAACTCCTCACAATTACCTTTTAGGAGGTGCTAAAACTCTCCTTCATTTTATTTGTTTACATGTTTTCTTCACCTTGCCTCACCAAACTGTAGATGCCACTGGTGCCAACATCAGGTCTCTGATTTACTGCTGTGTCCCCAGGGTCTAGAATAGAGTATGGCATGCATCAAACATTGGTTCAATGGATGAATGATCGTAGAATTATTAACCCCACTTCTTACAAGATCATATGGCATGTAAGTGACAAAGACAGACTGGAATTTGGTTCTATCAGATTTCAAAAGTCAGTAGTGCTGTATTGACTAATGACTAAAACCCACTCAAATATCCCAAGTCCACCAACCAATCAATCATATAATCAATATCAATCAACCTTACATAATACACAGGCAAAGAAGTTGTAACTGGCACAGCACACATTAGTGTGATTTCCATATGTCAACCCAGACGAGGCTCACAACCTGAAATGCCCACAGAATTTAGGGCCTCCTCTTACAGCCAATATTTATTGAATGCATAATAGTACCAAGATTATTTAAGATGTATATATATAGGTGAGTGTGTGTGTGTATGTGTGTGGGGGTGGGTGGGTGGGTGTGTATGATGTAATTGAACAAAGAGAGTTTAAGTAATTGTACTGCCTCACATACTGAGAATAGTAGAGCTAAGACCTGAAACCAATGTCTTCTGATCATCTTTTCTAGGAACTTGACATATTTATAGGCTTGGTGGTGGGGAGGAGTAGTTAACAAAGTAGCCAACTATGCCTTTGCAAAGGCTAGTTTTTATTTTCAGTGCCTTTCAGGATTAAAACACTCCTGAAATAGTAGGTGCTTATTAAATATTTATAGGATGAATGGATGAGTGAAGCTGATTAGCTATTGTCTTATAAGATGACTAACCTAAGAGGATGGGATTCCTTGGAAAAGTGGGAAGTCTTAAGCTTTGAACAAGTCTCAAAGATTGAAAACTAAAAAGAGGTATATTATTAACAGAAGAGTGGTGGCTCAACAGGCACGGAGCAGATGAGGGAAGCTCTTAAATATGATCAATAGGTAAATAAATCAGGTCAGAAAGACTTCTACAACATCCCATTCTAACGATGTCCCTGTCAATGAACTTTCATACTTTCCTCTAAGACCAGCCTGGTGGTAAAAACATCACCAGTGACTCCAACTTGCTTTAGTTCTCCAGCTCCTGACAGGTGCGACAACTGGGGAATGTAGGCCATGGATCTCTCATGCACACTTTCATGCAACTTCCCATCCTCTCCAAAAATATGGTGAACATGTAATTTACTGTTCACACATGGACATATGGGCATGCATTATTAGGAATCCTTTGAGTGTCTATGACTCAGCATATTAGGAATCTATAGAAATAGACCAGCCATGAGAAGATGCATACCTTCAATCTGGCTGTTAATTTGCAAAAAAAGAAGGATGATCATAAGAAATATTAGGACAAAATATTTCATCAATAGAACTTGATGACTGATAAGATACAAGGTGAGAGAAAACAAAATTAATGTGTTAGGATTGACTCAAAACAATAATGGCTAAACGTATTAAGTCAAGAAAGTCATCTGAGGAAAGGGCAATGGTGAAAAAAAAGGATGAATTCAGCTTTCAAAATATTAGGTATTTGGACATAAAATGACATCTAAAAAGAAGTATCTAAATACTACATAAAATACTGTGCATAGGGTTTTTAGATGCCTCTCCATGAAGGTGATTGATGAAAACTTGAGAGAATTCATTCATTTAAGCTTTATTTATGGAGCCCAGTGTTCCTTGCATTAGGCCAGAAATTGGGGATACAATAAGAATGATTAAATTTACACTATGAATAAAAACTAGCTGTAGAAAAAAACTTACAAAAAAGTAGGGCATAATGGAGAAATTAATGTCAAAGCTCAATGGAAGAAGAAGAAATGAGGACAAGTCAGAGAGGTGATGAATGAACTAATCATCAGATAGAAATAAGTAATTGTGTTAAGATAAATATGCTAAGAGAGAGGTAACTTTATAAAAAAGATGATGATAAAAAGGAAGTGGCAATCAATTTCACCTTGAGGAAGCTGGAGAAATTCTGGTAATTCTACACAAAGAATACATAATTAAAATTTTATCCACAGACCTTTTCTGTTTTGTTTATTACAGTATTCCCAGGAAGGAGTATTATGCAAATATATGAGTCTGACCTTTATTCGTTGACCTAGAATATAACCAGACTTTAAGTGAAAAAAGCAAGAGAGAGAGAATGAGTCAAGAACTATTGTCAAATGCTTTAAAAATGCATTAGGGGTTCTGTTGGCCATTTGCCATATTGCAATGTTTTCTTGTGTGAAAATATGGGTTTGCTCAACTGTCACTCCAAGAGGATGATACAGTAAGATATGGACCATTCTAAGCCCACATAGTAATTCATGTATAATATAACGAGGAAATAAAACATGGGGCCTTCTTTCCCCTTTAGCTTATTTGCATATGTATATTGCTTTAAGTCATGAGACGCTCACATGCATACTACTTAATACTAATCGCTATTAAAGATTAGAGGAAATCTGGTGCTCAGTGTTCTTCATGAAGAAGTTTATGATTGGCTAATATCTCCATTGATTATCTGGGAATAAGGAGATTGACAGTCACCTCAATGGAAAGAACTGATTGGATCCATATGTTTAATTATGGCAAATTTTCTTCTCTAGTCTAGACTTCAGGGGTTGGGAGTAAGAGATAGTCCTCAAATTGTTAGCTATGATTTTCAAATGCTAATTATAAAATTTTTATGAAAAACGAAAGTTCAAGAAAAGCCCAGGCCCTTCTCTACAAGAAAAGGACTACATGGAGAGGGAATGTTTTTTATAAGATACTGAGTTTACTGTAATAACTAGGAGAATGCAACATTGGCATAGAAATAACAAATTGACCAAAATAATAGAATAGAGACCAACATCTATGGAAACTTGATATATGCAGAGGTAGCATCATGGACTCTAAGAAAAGGAGGACCTACTTAATAAATAATAATGGAAAAACTTACTATCCATGTGGGAAAGATTACTTAGAAATATTTTCAATTTTTATGCACAATGTAAGACTTAATTGTTCCTCTAAAAATTGTAACAGCTAGAACTAAAATTTCCTTTGATCACTACTCCAGTGCTAGCACTATGGCCCCTTTCCTTGGGCAATGATAATAGCTAACATTTACAGAGTTTGAAATAAAAATTGGGCAGAGACACCAAGAGACAAAAGGTACCACATTTCATAGGTGGTGCTGGACCATATGCAAAATTTATAAATATAAAAAGCACCAAAAAAAAAGCAGTTACTCATATTCCTTCACTCACATCAATGGCATAAATGTATTAAGAATGAGAAATTAGTATGCCTCCAGCGCCCCCGAGTCACCGTTTCTCTCCCAGAGCCCAGGGGGATTCTACTGTGCAGAAAAAATTTAGAGCCATTGACCTTGAGGCTAACGGACCAGGGTCACACATGCTATAGAAGGGGCTCTTGGACGGAGAAGACAAGATGGCGACTGGAGAGGAGGTTCCTAAAGCCTCTCCCAGAAAACACAATTG
>PVJL010019001.1:0-14778 GCA_004026885.1 Lyroderma lyra | reverse complement strand
CTGGGTGGATGGATGGATGGATGGATGGATGTCTGGATGGATGGATGGATGATGGATGGACGGATGTCTGGATGGATGGATGGATAAATGTTCTATCCTCTGGCAGTCAAACTCGGCCTCAGGTACATTGTTTTATGGTTAGTTCTTGGTGCCAACCTGGAAAGGTGTAGATAATGTCAGCCACTGCAGTGAGGTGACTTGAAATTACGTAACTTGACAAATTTTAAAATGGCGAGGAATAGGATGAAGAAACTGATGTTTATGGGGTAGCTAGTTATGGCTTCTTAGTGCGCATTTTTAAAAAATATCTGATTTAATGTCTATGAGGACAGTCTAAAATCAACACGATCTTCATTTTATAAATTCAGAATTGAGGTGCAGAAAAATTGAACTTCACCGGGGCTACCCAACTAAGTGGCAAAGCCCCAATTTAATCAGACAGGTCTCTGCAGCCCAAACCCCAAAACCTCAGCCCAGCAGCCTGAACCTCAGAGGCTTGCAGTAAATACATGTCTAGACCCACCAAAGAAATGAACTCAACAATCACTGGGTCTTACTTTACAGGTGGGGAAACTGAGGCCCAAAGAGCTAATGGGAGAGCTGGTGCCAGGCTGTGCCCTGACTCCGGGGCGGGGGGCACGCACAGCT
Source organism: Lyroderma lyra (assembly GCA_004026885.1). Lineage (NCBI taxonomy): Eukaryota > Metazoa > Chordata > Mammalia > Chiroptera > Megadermatidae > Lyroderma > Lyroderma lyra. The sequence goes on along the minus strand of PVJL010019001.1, from coordinate 14,130 downwards.
TCCAGCGCTGGGAGGAGCTGGCTGGTTGGCATCAGGGCTTGAGGACCCTGGGGAGACGTTCGGGAGCTGGCCCAGCCTCTCGCTTGGCCCCACCCCACCTGGGCCCGCACCGGAAGGCCGTGACCCATCGGCTGTGGCGCTCCTCACCGGGCCCTGATGGACAAGGTGACCCAGCCAAGTGATCACCTCCTGCAGGGAGCAGCTCAGTGAGAGGAGACCGGGGCACCCTGTCGGCTCCACCGCAAACTAGTCTCGTGACCTTGAGCCAGTCGCTTGTCCTCCCTGGGTCTCAGTGTCCTGGCCGTGACTAAGCCTCCAGGGCTTGAGGGAGGAATGCCTGGGGAGGTGAGATGTTATGTAAATGTTTACTGCTCCTCAGAAACCTGCCACAAAGGGCCTGCCTATCGCCCCGGCAACCCAACGGCCTTAAGAATCTTAAGTGGTTCTTGTTCTTCTGATTCATCTCATTCTATGCATTTAACTTCCAGAACAAATTCAGCCCTCAAAATATCCTGGTACATTTTCTACCCACCCCTTAATCCTCCATCTTCCGGGCACTTCCCCACTCCGGCGTCACCTGCTTTCCCAGCACCCCCTTCTCCCACCCGCGCCCCAGGAGACATGAGCCACCGGGGACATGGCCTCGCTGGGCCTGCTCCAGACGCTCCCGAGGGAGAAGCCAGCAGGGCAGCAAAACAGGAGCATGGGCAGGGGGTGAGGGGAAGCTAGGACCCCATGAAGGGCGGGCCAGGGGAGTTAGAGTCACCCCTCATGCACACACACACCCCTCACACACACGTACACACATGCGTGCACACACACACACACACGTGCACACACATGCACGCATGCACACGCATGTGAACACACGCACACACATGCATGCACATATGCACACACCCCTCACACGCACACACATGCACACACATGCACATGCGCACACACGCATGTGCACACGTGCACACATGCATGCGAACACACGTGCGCACGCGCACATGCATGCACGCGCACACACCCCTCACACATGCACACACGCACACGCAAGCACACACACATGCATGCACACACGCACACACATGCACACGTGGACACACACGCACACACGCACTAGGCTCGAAGGCTTAGAATCGGAGGGAGGCCTCGGCAGGAAGCCAATTTCACACCCATTTCGAACCACTCTGGTCACTGGCTGCAACCCTGGGACCGCCCGCAGCAGGTGGAACCACTGGTGCTCCAGCCCAGCCCATCGCCCATTTGGACCAGAATCGCATCCACAGAGAACCAGAACCAAGGTCTGCACTGTTCTGCCGGAAGCATTCGCCTTCAGCGCATGCGGGTCACGCCACCTCCTCTGACAGCAAATACCGCCTCTCAGACGTCCATCGACGCCCAGGTGCTGCCCACGGGGCTGCAGGAGAGGAGGCGTGTGGCTCACCAGCCCTCCCGCTACTTGACGACCGAGCCCGACGTGCCAGCTCTTGTGCCAGGGAAGCTTCTGCTAGAGACCCGCGGGCTCGTCCCAAAGCCCGAACACGCTGGCCACTCCTCAGCATGAATGGGCAGAACAGGGACACGGCAGAGAGGTGGGTGGAGCCGGGACGCCTGGGCAGACCTGTCGCGTACACAGGTGCCGCCCCTCGTGGGGCTGACCGGTCACCCACGAAATCAAAGTCTGAGAAGCAAGAGGAAAGGGGACGACCCCACGGCCGCGGCCCCGGCTCGTCCCGGCGGGTGGGGGACAGCGGTCAGTGGGTGGCCCCGGGGGCCCACGTTTACTTCACACGCTGCCCCGGCGGCCTTCCCGGGAGACCGCACCCCTGCCCAGGGCTGTTGCCCGCCAGGCGGCCGTGCGCGCTGCCCCCAGGCTTCCTGTCTGTACGATGAGGGTCCCCCCGCAGCCCTCTCGGCCTTTCCCCTCCGCTCACCGGTGGGTCTCAGTTTCTGGGGTGTCACCCTCGATGTCTCTCACGTGGTTCCGTCTTCTGCCTATGCTTTCGGCAGTCTTTGTTCTCAAAAACAGCACATTTTTAAATATGAAATAAGAAACTCGTGCATGATGGAAAATTTGCAAAATACGGAAGAGCACAGGGACACAGCGGGAAGCACCCGCGAGTCAGCCGTCCACGGAGACCCCCCGTTACCGGCCCGGGCGGTACCCTCTGGGCCGTCGGGCCATGGACGTGCACGTCCGCGTGGTTTTGCTTTTAAGCCAGTCAGTGCCGACAGCACGTGCTGTTTTCGAAACCCGCTTTTCTCGTCACTTAGAAGGAATGACACCGGTGAGAGCTCCACTCCGGTATGGACGGGCTCGGGTGGGTGCGGCCTGACTCTGGCTCGGGGACGGGGCAAGCAGCACGACACGTGATGAAACCCACCTGACGGCCCCTGAAAGATGAGTGAGGCAGCGACACCTCCTAGTGTCGCAATCTGGAAGAGGAAGGAAACCAAGAATGAACCCAGAATTTGGGCCTCCTGACCCCTCAAAGCAAGAGCTAGGCCCCCTCAGCAAAAGCAGTGACTGGGAGGCTGAGAGGGCAGTGCGCTGCAGCAGTCTTGGGGGGCTGCTGTAACCGGAAGGGAGGTCAGGGTCCGCGGGGGGAGGTGGGGGCCTGGTGAACACCCCGGGAATTTAGGGGGACCTCAAACGGCTCTGCTGTGGTCGCAAGAGGAAGCCGGCCCTCAGAGAGTCTGACGCCCAGGTTCGAATCATGTCGGCTCCTGGCGGAATCGAGTGACTCAGCCCCAGACTAGCTCACAGCCGGAGAAGCTGGCTTGTATCCCCCAGAACCTCAGATCATCTCCGTAATTTTCCAGGACACGGTGCTGGGCCTTGGAGCACAAGGAGGCCTCGAGGACTTTCGCCACCGGGCAGGGGTGGGGCCGCTGCAGCAGGCCGCCCGGAGTGCAATTAGAAAGCAGAGCCGTGCAAACATCTTAGGAAGGGCGGCCGCGAGCCTGCAGGCCCGGGGGACCGCACGGGACACGACTGCGGGCAGGAAAGAGCTGGTGGCCTCTGGGGGCCTGCGTCAGCTCTGTGCCCAGAGAGTGGGGCCCCGCCACGGGGCTGAGACCCATCGGTGCCGCGGGAGGCTCATGGGGTCTAAAGGAAAGAACCGGAGACCTGAGGAGCCTGAAACATACGCCTGGCCTTGGCCCGAGCACACCCGGCCAATTCTGTAACCACGTGGGGCCGGGGCCACAGTTCCAGGCAGAGACTTGCAGGCAGTTTTATGGGGCAGAGGACACAACGATCAGACGTTAGGGTCGGCCAGGGAAAAGGCCCCGGCGAACGTGCCAGAGCCTCAGTGTGGCCCCAGGGTCAGGAGCTAAGCAGAGGCGGACAGCGCCTCTCCCCAGTGCGACCCGGCCCGTGACTCGGCCTCGTCCCTGGACTCCCCACCCCCCGCGGCCTGCCTGGGAGAGCAAAGCTGAACCCTCTCCAACACTGGGGACGCCCGGAATCTCCAAAAAAAGCTACACATAACGATCCAGAACTCCATCAGCAATTGGAAGGCGCCCCAAGAACCAGGGCCATCGGACCCCAAACCACGGACCGAAGTGAACGGAGGGGGCGGTCATCCTGATGGTCAGGGTGGGTGACCCACAAGGACCCGATGGTGGCGTGGTTAGTATCCTTAGAGAAACAGGGGGAAATGGTGAAAATAAATGAAAGGACGACGAATGTCAGCTGAGGAGCAGGATCTATTTCTTTTTAAAGACTCAAACGGAAGTGACGAAAGTGAGGAATACAATGCCTGAAATTAGGGTGCTCCTGCCTCAGCATCCCACACGATGTGGACCCAGGAGATGAAGGATATGAACTTGAAGACACGTCCACAGGAAACAGCCGAACAAGGTCATTTCCAAAATAAAAAAACTGGATGCGAAAGCGCATGGAAGGCTGGGAGCGCTGCTCAAAAGCTCCAGGATACAACGGAGCCCCGTGGACAGGACCCAAAACACAAGACACGATTTTGGCCAAGACAGTGGCCAAGCATTTTGCAGCACGGATAAAGGACATCAGCTCACAGAACCAAGCACGTGTAGGAACCCCAGCCTGCGACTACGTATCGGGGTGCACTGCAGGAAAACCACTGAACGCAGGAGCGGAAACAGGGGAGAAAGCCACCGAGAAAGAGAGACCCCTCACCGGCAAAGGAGCAAAACGGGGGCTTCTCCCTGGGTCCCCACAGAGTGGGCGGGAGCCCCGAGAGGCGGCAATGAGGGCGCCGCCCGGGCACGTCCGGAAGATGGGGGGAGGGCAAGCACACAAAGCCCTTGGCACCGGATGAGGACGCAGGAAATGGGGCGCGCAGGGGAGGGGGATGTCTTGGTTTGAGTGAAACCGTTAACGTCTAGACATGCCCGTCCGAGCCCTGCGTCTCGGCTCCCAACGGGCCACGGCGAGGTGGCCCCAGGCGCCCGAGGCTGAGCCGGATGCCGTGGCAGTTAGTCTTCCCGCCCGTGCAGCTGCGGGACCCTGGGATCCACCTGTGGAGTGCCCCAGAGAAAGGGGACACTGACAGGGTGACAAAGGTCGCACACAGAATGATGCCGTCGCATCCCCCTCGGGCTGGGACACATCAGCGCGGTGACCGCGGTCACAACGGCGACACTCCGACGAGGCCGATGAGCTCGGTCTGGGCTTACTGACCTCTCACATCGTCTCGGGCTCTGACGAAATCACCGTCTCTCTGCGCTTTTCAAACGTGCAGTGCGACTCGGTGGGGGACAGCCACGCCGTCGGGGGCGGGAAGGGGGGTCACCGCGGGACGGGACGGAGTGCGCGGTTCCACAAGCTCCGTTTTTGCCTTTTCCGGCCGCACTGAGAGGAAGAAATCGAAGGAGTCCAGTGTGAGCACTGTGATGGCCCAGGTGAGCCTGTTCTGAACCGAGAGAAGATTCCAGCATCTTCCGGAAGGGGAGCAACCCCGCCCCCAGCAGTCCCGAGCGTGCGCGCCGCACTGCGGCCGCCCCCAGCTTGCGGGGACAGAGGCGGGACGCCGCCGCTCGGCCACAGGGGCCCACGGCTGGGCAGCACGGCCCCCTCCGCAGGTTTTCCCGCTCCGACCCGCAGACGTGGGAGTTGGACAGGAGAACGGTCTGAAGCAGCAAGAGCTTTGGCGAACGCTGTGGGACGTGCACGTAGGAATCACTACGCCACGAAAGCACGGCCGAGTGGACGGGTGGACGGACGGACGATGGACAGGCGGACGAAAGAATGGCGAGAGCTCGGCCCCGGGACGGCCTGCCGAGGGCCGTGTCGACCCCGGGGCCACGCTTTGGTTCCCGGAAGCCCTGCACGTGCCAAGCAGCTTTCCGGGGCCGGAGCCGCGCAGGAAATGAAAGCAGCGCGCGAGGGTGACAGCTGGCCCTCGCCGCCGCCGCCGCATCCTGCCCTCGCCTTAGGGTCTGTAAACCCTACGTTAGAGTTAAGACAGAACCTGATGGTTAAACTGTTGTTTTCACAGGGAGTTTGCTTTCTAGAAAATGCCAACTAGTGTGGCCGAGTCACACTCCTCATCTCCCTTCTCGGTCACAGAGAACTGCAGGGAACCCCCACTGCCCTCTGCATCTCCTCCAGTGATAGGCAGACCCCGAAACCGTGGGCACAGTCTAAGACCAACCACCTGGCCTTTGGGGACCCTCCTGCTACTCCACCAGAAGAAATGCCAGCGAGCGGCCACAGAGGCTCGTCGTACTGGGGGCGGGGTGGAACGGTGGAGCAGGCCGCGGACCTCGGGCAACTCCCTTCATCTTTCTGAGCCTCGCTTTCCTAATCCGTGAATGGGGACAATAAAAGTATATATTTCATAAGGTTGTTCTAAAGTGTAAAGTAAAAAAGAAATTACACAAGTCAGTCAGTACACTGTGTCTCATAGTGAGGACCCATTAAATACTAGATGACAGCTGAGCAACCAAAGAGGAAACCACATCGTCGGGAACTCCATCTGTAGTGCTCAGCTGACCCAGTCCTGGTGTATTCACCCTCCGACTGAGACCTTGAGCAAATCGAGCCACCAATCGGGGCTTCAGTGTCCTCATCTACAAAATAAGTATCATGATCCCGAAGGTCCCTTCCAGGCCAAGACTGTCTGCTCTCAGAACGAGATCCCCGAGAAGAAAGGACATCAGCCTGGGTAAGAGCACGCTCCCTCTCCTGCTGCAGTCTCTCACCACGTGGCCAGAGACTGGGGGAAGTCTGGGCCCCTGGTGCTATCTTGGAGGTACCAGATGGCAGAAAACGTGAGGCGCCCTGGATGTGGAGGCCCTGGGAGAGATGCTGGGGTCCTGCTGGATCCAATTAGGTCTCTGGTTTCACTTAAAAATGCGTCTTTCCTGCCAATGCTGATGCTGGTGGTTGTCTACCCCAACACTATTTCCTCCCCGCCTTTTCCTTATTCTGCAGTAAAACTGGGCTTAGCCCCTGGGAGTAAATAGGATTGGTCTAAACATTAAAAGGCAGGGCCCATAACAGATGTCACCCCAATAAGTCTAACAATAAAAATGAATTAAAAAAATAAAAATTTTAAAAAATAAATAAAAGGCAGGGCCAATGTCAAACTCAGGTGAGGTGGTAGAGAAATGGTCTCTCATATACTGGCAGTGGGCATGCAAAGTGGTACAATCACTCTGGAAGACGGTTGGGAAGTCTTTTTTAAAAAACCAAATATGTAACTACCACATGACCCAGCGGTTTCTCTCCTGGGCATCTATCCCACAGAAAGGAGAACTTACGCTCACACGAAAACCTGCACACAACTGTTCAGAGCAGCTTTATTCAAAATGGCCCCACACTGAAAGCAACGCAGATGCCCGTCAACGGGTGAATGGATAAACACACTGTGGTATGTCCATGCCGTGGAATACTACTCGGCAATGAAAAAGAACTGTTGATACATGCTTGGCTGAATCTCCAGAGAATTATGCTGAGTGAAACAAACAAACAAAAACGCCAACCCCAAATGTTACACACTGTCTGATTCCCTTTATATAGCTTTCTTGAAAGGACAAAATTATAGAAGCAAAGAAGAGATTAGCCAAGGGTAAGGCTGGGGGCAGGGCGGTAAGAGGGAGGCAAGTGGGCGTGGCTACGAAAGGGCAACACCGCAGGTTCTTGGGACGGAAATGTTCTGCATCCTGAATGTATCCTCATCGATGTCCAGATATTCTGTATCTTGAATGTATCATTGTCGATATTCAGGTTGCGATGTCGTGCTATCATTTTGCAGGATGTTACCATTGGGGGGAAACTGGGGAAAGGACACATGAAATCTCCCTCTCGTATCTCCTCCTACCGCATGTGATGCCACAATTCGCTCAAAGTAAAGTTTCGTCCTGAAACAGCGCCCCGGTGAGCCAGGAAGCCCACAGCAGCGTGGTGGACGCCGGAAGCAGAGCGGCCCTGAAGATAAATACGAGGGGGGAAATACGGCCCCACATGGAGCCAAGACGCATGCGCCCCGACGTTCCCCTTGCAGAAAGAAGAAAGGAGGCAGAGTGAGCACACAGGCTGATTTACGTAAGAAACCCCTCTGGGCCTGAATTCTATCTGAAGCAAGAGGTCCCACCGAACCGGGCACGCACTCAAGTAGAAAGTCCGCAGCCCGGGCCAGCGCAAACGTGAGGCTCCAGCACCGGCTCTGCACGGTGCCTTTGTGTGGAGTCAGCCGTGGGGACACGTGTTTGCAATCTGAGCCTCCTTGTGCGGTCCTCAGGCCCTTCGTGACGTCTCTGATGGGAACTCTGTGGTCTGGGGGCGGGGTGGCCGGGCCAGGCTGGGGCTGGGCGGCAGCTGTGGCTGTGCATAAATAAGGGTTCTAAAGGTCAGCTCCCCAGCCGGCAGGCCGGGCTGTGTGGCCATCGGGGGGTGGGGGACCAGCTCTCCACGGGTTTTCTCAGAAAAAAAGAGCATCTGCATGTGTTTCCCTCATGTCAGAGAAGAAAAGCCCCCCAGGACCTTCCCACTGGGCCATGCCTGCCACTGCCAGGAGCCAGAGAGGGCATGGGGACCCCCCTCCCACCCACGCCCCCCAGAGCTCCCCATCCCCCACCCCCGGAGCTCCCCACCCCCCACCCCCAGATCCCCGGCCCCCACCCAGCTCTGAGAGCAAGGCCAGCACGCACGGCCACACATGAAGCAGAGCCCTGCTGCTCTGGGTGGGGCGCCCGCTCACCGGGACTTTTGCTCCCCAAGGAGCAGCCTCCCCCTAACGCGCTTCTCGGGTACGTGCAGGGAGGCCACAAACTACACACTAAAAAGCAACCGACCTGCGTCCCGTGGAAGGCGCCCCAGCCTAGGCTGCAGGCAGGAGCGTGGCCACCCTGACAAGCACACGTTTTCACATGAACCGTCTGCGACCCACGTCCCCTCGCTGCCGCTCTCAGAGGCAGAAGTCGGAGTTGGGAGCGCCTCCTCCGGCCCCAGCACACACGCAGCCGCTGGCCTCTGCCCTTCCCGGCCCCACCCGGCCCCTCCGCCTCCAGCAGGCCGTCCTCCAAGGCCAGGTGCACGAGGCCAGGGCACGCCGACTGGCTGATTTGCAAGAGGCCCTCCACCGGGGGTTCCTCTTCCGGAAACGTCTGTCCCGCGTGGCCTCCTGGGCCCCAGGCGCTAGAAGCCTGCGGACTAACAGGAAACCGGCAGCCGGCCAGGGAGGGGACGAGCACGCAGACCGTGGGACACACGCCGAGCTCTTGCACGTGCGTGCGGCACTTCCGTCCGGCAGCGGGTGAGGAAAGGCTCGGAGGGAAGCGAGGCCAGAGCCGGGACAGAAACCACGCAGCCCGGACGGCTAGGAAACCCCCCAGCCCCCAGGATCGAAGTCCACGTCCCAGAGAGAGGGGGGCAGGGTCCGCAGGAGCAGGGCCAGCAGGGTCGCTGCAGAGCTCGATGGGCACGGGCAGGGCAGGGCAGGGAGGGCGGCCGAGCAGGGCGGGGCCGGGGTCCAGTGCAGCAGGCTTGGGGGTCCTCCAGGGGGCTCCGCTCTCATCGTCACTGTTTGAGTCTGAGCGCTGCAGGTGCCCCTCACCACGCCTCTGTGTCCTCGTGAGTAATGCAGACACTAACGCCATTCTCAGGCCGTGATCGTGGGGAGTGCTTTGCTGTCGCCGGAAAGGAGGGCTCTGCGGTCCCCACGTCAGTCTAGGGGTCGCTATCCGGGGGCTCAGATGCCTGCTCCATTCTCACTGGTCCTAAGGCCCGTGCTTTTTCGCATCCCTGGCCAGAACGAGGTCGCGTGGCCATTGGCAGAGCGGTCAAAAGGTGACGTTTTGGTGCCCGGGGCCCCGCAGGAGAGGAAGGCAGGGGAGACGCTGGCTGGGTGATGGGTGCTGCGCGCATCTCCGTGTGGGAGAGGAGCAGCCCAGGCGCCGCCTACAGCAGAGGACACCGACGCCCAGCCCTTCACCTCCACGCGCGCACACACACGCACACACATGCATGCACACACATGCACACACATGCATGCACACGCATGCACGTGCGCGCGCACACATATACATACACCCGCACACACGCACACATACATGTGCACGCGCACATGCACACACACGCGCACAAACACACACACAAAAGCACGAGTGGTCCGGGGTAGGCACCGCAGCCCGCCAAGCACCTTCAGTTCCTGGGACGCGGCCATCCACACTCTCCAGGGACGCGCACGAGGCTCGCCTGGGAAACGGCAACAAACACTCTGCTTCACGGCTCCGCAGCGCCGTCTCTGTGGGCTTACGCACCACCAGTTTCTGGCACAAAAAAATAAATCAACAAGCCGAGTTTGCAACGCTCACAGACGAGTTCCTTTTTCAGTTTTCCCTGCACCAAGTGAAACCCATGTCTTGCTGTCATTCTTCGGCCATCATAGCCCTCCAGCCGCTGCTGCTGACTTCAGGGACAGCCACCGCAGGCTGGCATGTGTAATCCAGGCACCGGGCCATTCCTGGGGACACACTCGAGCTCTCTAAGGCAATAGGGTGGGAGCTGACCTCTATCAGACCCTTATTATACAGGTGAACTCATGTAACCCTTGCTGCACATCTACAAGCAACGTATAGTGAGAATTCCTAGTTGCTAAAATCACAGCTCAGCGAAATTAGGAAAATGTTCAAAGTCACCCAGCTGGTTAGCAAGGAGCAGTGGTTCCACCCAGATCTGTCTGACACCACCACCTTTCCACGACAACTGGTCACCTCCAGAAGCACTGATGGCTGCTTAGCCCTCCGTTGGAGGCCATAAAAACGTCAGGCATCTCCTCCAGAGTCAGGAGCCCGAGGAAAGTGGAGGTGCGGCCACGGCAGCTGCCCCAAGACCTCTGGGCCTCCGGGAAGCCGACCTCTGCTTGTGCGCTTGAAGGGTAGAGCGCTGGAGTCACAACGCCCACTGGACGTGACTTCAGAGGTCACCCATTCCAAGTCCCTCACAGGACAGATGAGGAAACTGAGACCCCAGGAGAGAAGCTCGTGGTAACACTAAGGGTCTAGGACAGCGGCGTCCAACTTTGTGGCTGCCCTGGGTCACAGTGGAAGCAGCACTGTCTTGGGCCACATGTAAATTATACTCACACAAATGATAACTGATGAGCCAAAAAAATGAACTCGTGTTTTAAGAATTTGTATTGGGCCACATTCAAAGCCATGCCGGGCTGCAGATCAGACATGCCTGGTATAGGACTCAGGCCACTTAACTTCCATCCAGGCCATGTGCTTTTTCTAGAACAATAGGCTCCAACTGGCCTCCGGACTCTCAGATGGTCACTGGTCAGCTGCGGGCCAGGCCAGGCAGCCACGCAAGCAAGTTGGCCTCATGGACTATCATCTGCTCATTGAACAAATATTTCTCGAGTGGTCACCATGGGCCTGGCCCTGCTCTGAGCCTTGGAAATGCAAGAAATAACCCAGTTGTCGGGGAGCTGATGTTTCATCACAAGGTAAGTAAATAAATGGGGAGAAACAAGAAAACACCAGACAGTGCTGAGTTCTGTGGAAAGACACACAGAAAGATGTTACGGAGAGTGACTGGGAAGATGCAGGAAAGCTGGGGGTCAGGGGGCAGCTCTTCCAGGAGGTGACATGTGAGCTAGGACCTGAGTGACAAAAAACAAGCCAACTGAGCAAGGAGCCAGAGGAAGAGACGCAGGCAGGGGACACGACTGGTCAGGCCTCTGCTGGGGAAAGGGCCTGAGCAGAGGACCGAGAATGGTAACAAGGTAGGAGAGGCCAGCCAAGGGCAGAGTCCGTGGGGCCCCAAAGGCCAGACAAAGGGGTTTTGCTTCTGTTTAGCACAGCGAGAGGTCACCGGCGGGTTCTACACATACACAAGAGCCAAGCTCCCATCAGGGCTTTGCAAAGATCATTCTGGATGCTGTGGGAAGAAAGGGAAGGGGCAGGAGTACAGAGATGAGCCATCAAGCAACACCTCTAGGTTGCGGCCCTATTACAGCACCACCTGGGGTTTTCATGAAATAACCTTGTCCCTTTCATGAACTCATGTCCATTAGAAAATGTATGAATCCCTTATGTTATGTGCCCCAGCACTCAGGACAAAACACGTGGATGGTGCAAAGAAAATCACTCACACAATTTATATTTGGTTTAAACATGCGCTTAGTGATGAGCACTCTCAGACACAAGCTGCAGCTACTCAGTCATGAGTGGAATCTCAGTTCATAAATTGCAGAGACTGAATCACGAATGTTGTAAAAACAAACTGAAAGCACATCTTCATTCATTTTCTCATCAAATATCCGCTGCATGCCCGCCATTACACCAGGCATCGCTAGGTCCTGGAGCAAACAGTGAGGACCTTGCAGTCCAATGGCCTGGCCAGACAAAGAGCAAGAAAAAACACCCAAAGTGCTCTGGGCAAGGATGGCCACTCTTCTGGTTGCCCAGGGCCGAGGGGCTTCTCTAGATGCAGGACTTTCCCTGCTAAACCCAAGGCTCTGACTTCTTTCTTCTCTTATGAACCCTGGAAATTTACTTTCCTTTCAGGTAGGCTGACCAGACGTCCCATTTTAAACAGGACAGAAAGCAACGGTCCTGTCCCATTTCACATGGCTGTCTGGTCAGCCTATTTCAAGGAGAGATTCAAGATGGCAGAGTAGATAAACGCTCTGCCTGCTTTGTCCAGTGAACACGTGAAATTGGAACTAAATTACAGAACCACCGACCTGGAGAACCGCCTGAAGTCTAGCTGAGCAGAAGTTCTGTAACAAGAATACAAAGCAGCAGCCACGTGGAGACTGGCAGGAGGGGCGGAGCCACCAAACAGGCCGCCCCAGACCCCCGCGTGGCCGGGGAGAGGCAGGAGGGATATCTCGGCTCCAGAGGTTCCCCCAGAGGAGCGAGGGCTCCCAGCCCCACACCAGGCACCCCAGATCGGAGCACTGGTGTCGGGAAGAGGAGCCCCCATAATGTCTGGCTGTGAAACACAGTGGGGACCCCGACCTTCCAGGTGGGACAGAGGCTGCGGGAAACCCGGTTAGAACCCATGCAGACTCGCTCGCGGGCACTCACCCTGGGCGCCGGTAGACGGACAGTGACGGGGACACCAGAGGCACCCGTGGGGCAGACTGAGGGGTGTGACTTCGGGGTGAGGGCTGGAGGACAGTCTCCTTCCTTCCTGAGTGGGGCCCTCCTCCCCAGCAGTTGGCCGCCATCTTCCCTACATTGAGCCCGCCCCACACAGGCCAGGTCTGAACCTGATTCGTTTGCTAAGCTATGAATCTCCTCTGACTCACTGAGACCCCGCCCCACCCAAATGCACGCTGCTCCAGCCCGCATCAGCAATTGAGTCTTAGGAGCAGCAGGTGCCCGTGGGCCTCAGGGTATCCTGGCTTTTTGCAGAGCTACCCCAGGCTTGAAAACCTATGTGAAGAAATAATGACAGAAAACTTCCCTAACCTGGTGAGGGAAATGAACACACAAGCCCAGGGAGCACAGAGAACCCCAAACAAGATGAACCCAAACAGGCCCACACCAGGACCGTCATAATGAAAATGCTGAAGGTTAAAGACAAAGAGAGAGAACCCTAAAAGCAGCAGGAGAAGAGCAGTCGGTTATCTACGAGGGAGCTCCCCTAGGACTGTCAGGTGATTTCTCAATGGAAACTTTGCAGCCAGAAGGGACTGGCAGGAAATATTCAATGTGACGAAAAACAAAGATTTACAACCAAGAATCTTCTACCCAACAAAGCTGTCATTTAGAATCAAAGGACAGACAAAGTGCTTCCCAGACAAGAAAAAGCTAAAGGAGTTCGTCGTCACCAAGCCAGTGTTAGGAGACGTTAGAGGGACTGCTTTAACCCTTTCGCTGCGATGTTTGAATGTATCTGAATAAATATTTCCATCCGCTGACTGCAATGTTCAAGTTTACCCTACAAGCTCAAGAAAACATTATTCAGTGTGAAACTGTTTCAAGGACTTTTCTCCACTTACGAGATTTTTAAATGTTTCCCTGTGGCTTGCACCATCAACAACAGAGACGTTTTGTATGCCACGCTGTGTAACATTTTGCAATAAACTTCTTATGTCATCACTGCCATTAGGTTCTAATTTATCCATACTTAAACCTAATGGATGCCACTTAGTATGTTTTGAGTATTTTTTGCTAAAATTCAATGTAATGGTAAATTTATTACCACATAAAAAATTTAAAGTAAAAATTATGTCATTTATGTATAAAGCAGCTCAAAGTGTTACTATTAAATGCATAAAATAATCAAAATATCAACTTTTTATTTTTTGTGGCTTTTTGACACATTTTGGAAAAGAATCTTGAAGTCAGTGCAGTGAAAAGGTTAAAACAAAATGAATCAAAATGAATAATAAAATGGCAATAGCTATGTATCTATCAATAATTACTTTCAAGGTAAATGGATTAAATGCTCCAATCAAAAGACCCAGGAAGGCTGAGTGGGTGGGAAGACAGGACCCTCCCACACGCTGCCCAGAGAGACTCACTTCAAATAGACACACACAGACTGAAAGGAAAGGGACGGGAACGTTATTTCATGGAAATGGAAACAAATAAAAAGCTGGGGGGCGGGGGGCAGTACTCGGCCCAGGCCAGGCAGACCGTAAAACAGAGGCTGTGAGGGGAGCCAGAGAAGGGCCCGGTCACCCCGCTCCC
>PVJL010019000.1:0-14782 GCA_004026885.1 Lyroderma lyra | reverse complement strand
CAAATGACTATTCATAATCTCCCTAAAGGCAAAAGCCTTGGACCAGATGGTCTCGCCAATGAGTTCTACCAAACATTAAAAGAAGAATTAACACCTATCTTCCTCAGACTCTTCCAAAAAATTGAAGAGGTAGCAACAATTCTTTACCCATTCTATGAGGCCAACATTAACCTAAAACCAAAGCCTGGTAAAGACACAAACACAAAAGGGAAAGTATAGACAAATATCTCTGATGAACACAGATGCAATAATCCTAAACAAAATATTAGCAGAGTATTACAGTGCATCGAAAACATTATACATCATGATCAAGTGGGATTTATCCCAGGAGCACGAGGATGGTTTGATGTATGAAAATCAATCAATGATACACCACATAAACAAAATCAAAGATAAAGACCATATGGTCATAGAAATTGATGCAGAAAAAGTTTTCGACAAGATACAACATCATTTATGATCAAAACACTAAATTAAACAAGTATAGAAGGAAAGTATCTCAACATAATAAAAGCCGTATATGACAAACCCTCAGTTCACATTATACTGAATGGAGAAAAACTGAAGCCTATTTCCCTAAAATCAGGAACAAGACAGGAACAAGATAAGAAGACTTAACATTGTTAAAATGTGACCCCCCTGGAAGTTCTAGCCACAGCAATCAAGAGAAAGGAATACAATGTATCCAAATTGAGAAAGAAGAGGTCAAATTGTTACTATTTGGCGCTGATATGATCCTTTATATGAAAAATTTAAAAGATTCCACCCAGAAACTAATAGAAACAAATAAGTGAATACAGTAAAGTCGCAGGATACAAAATCAATGTACAAAAATCAACAGCATTCTTATATACAAACAACGAATCCTCAATAAAGAATAAAAAAAGAAGAGTCAATTCCTTCTGCTATTACAAGGAAAAGAATGAAATACTTCGGAATTAACAAAGAAAGTGAATGACTTACACATGGAAAACTATAGGACACTTTTGAAGGAAATTGAAGCACATAGGAAGAAATGGAAAATTATCCATTGTTCATGGATAAGAAGACTTACCATTCTTAAAATGGGCATTCTGCCCAAAGCAATCTACAGATTTAATGGAATACCCATAAAAATCCCAGAACCATACTTTAGAGAAATAGATAAAAGAATTATCACATTTATATGGAAACATAAAAGACCTCTAATTGCCAAAGCAATACTACATAAAAAGAATAGGGGTGGTGACATTCCACTTCATGACTTCAATTTATATTACAAAGCATCAATAGTCAAAACAGCCTGGTACAGGCAGAAAACCAGAAATATAGATCAATGAAACAGAACTAAAATCCCAGAAATAAATCCACGAATTTATAGAAAAATAAAATTTAATAAATGAGCAAAAAAACTACAATAGGAAAAAGACAGCCTCTTTAATAGGTGCTGCTGGGGAAACTGGAAAAACATATGCAAAACAATGAACCTGAGCTGTGAACGCTCTCCATATACAAACATTAACTCAAAATGGATTAAAGACCTTCATATAAGACCCGCAACAATAAACTGTATAGAAGAAAACATTGGTACTAAACTTATAGACCTAGGACTCAAGGAAGACTTCATGAACCTGTACTCAAAGGCAAGGGAAGTAAAAGCAAAAATAAATGAATGGGACTACATCAAACTAAAAAGCTTCTGCACAGCAAAAGAAGCCATCAACAAAGCAAAGAGACAGGCAAATAAAGGGGAGAAAATATTTGCAAATAATGCATCAGATAAGGGTCTCATATCTGAAATATATAAAGAACTAGTAAGACTTAATAACAGAAAAATAAACAACCCAATTAAAAAGTGGGCAGAAGAACTAAATAGACACTACTTCCACAAAGAAATACAAATGGCCAGCAGACATATGAAAAAATGCTCATCCTCATTAGCTATCAGGGAAAGGCAAATCAAAACTACAATGGGATACCACCTAACACCTGTTAGAATGGCTATTATCAACAAGACAAAGAATAAAAAGTGCTGGAGAGGAAGTGAAGAAAAAGAAACTCTGGTACACTGCTGGTGGGAATGCAAATTGGTATACCCACTGTGGAAGACAGTGTTGAGGTTTCTTGGAAAATTGGGAATGAGGTTTCCATATGACCCAGCAGTGCCCCTTCTGGGGATCTGCCAAAAAAACTTGAAAACCTTTGTCTGCAGATTTATATACCCCAATGTTTATTGCCGTGCTGTTCACAGTGGCCAAAACATGGAAACAACCAAAGTGCCCTGTGGTAAATGACTGGATAAAGAAGCTGTGGTACATATACACAATGGAATATTACTGAGGTATAAGAAAATATGAAATATTGCCATTTGCAAAAAAAAAAGAACGGACCTAGAGATCATCATGCTTAGTGAAATAAGCCAGACAGAAAAATCAAATAATTGTATGACTTCACTCATATGTAAAATAGAAAACTGAAAGCAACAAAGACAAAAGAAATGAACAAACAAAGAAATAAGCCATGGACACAATAAATAGTTTAATGTTTTCTTGGGGGGATGAGTGCGTTAGGGAGGGAAGAAAGGTGAGAGCATGGAAGAGGAGAAAGGGGAAGCTAAATATAAGGTGATGGAAAGAGAAATCACATTAGGTGGTGAAATTTTTATACAACAAGTTGACAACGCGCTATAGAATTGAATGCCTGAAACCTATATAATCCTTGCCAACAGATGTCATCCCAAGAAGTCTAGCATTAAAAATGAACTAAAAATTAAAAAATAAAATGACTGAAAATGAAATGAAAATATCAAAGGAAATAAAATAAAATTGAAAGAAAATAAATATATGGAAAAATAAAAATTTAGAAAGATAAAAGGAAAAAAGAAATGAAAAAATGTAATTAAACATTTCGAGACCAAATTGAGTTAGAAAATATATGATTAAATTGTAAAAAAATGTTAAATTTGCTTTGAAAATATTTGAATATCAATCACATAGTACATAGATGTGAAGTCTCAATTACTCATTTTTAAAAAATTTTTTGATGTATTTTAGAATGTTTTTTAAAAATTCATTTTTATTGTTAGACTTACTGGGGTGACATCTGTTAGCAAGGATTACATAGGTTTCAGGCATACAATTGTAGAGTGCAATGTGAACTTGTTGTATAATAAGTTCACCACCTATTGTGATTTCTCTTACCATCACCTTATATTTAGCTTCCCGTCCCTCCTTTCCCATGCCCTCTGCTTTCTCCTATCCCTAACCCACATGTCCTGAAATAAACATTAAACTATTGATTGTGTCCATAGGTTATTTGTATGTTTGTTCATTTCTTTTGTCTTTGTTGCTTTCAATTTTACATTCTCCATATGAGTGAAGTCATACAGTTATTTGTTTTCTCTGTCTGGTTTATTTCACTAAGCATGAAGATCTCCAGGTCCATCCATTTTGTTGCAAATGGCAATATTTCAGCTTTTCTTATAGCTGAGTAATATTCCATTGTGTATGGAATACACAGCTTCTTTATCCAGTTATGTGTTGCAGGGCACTTTGGTTGTTTCCATGTTTTGGCCACTATAAACAGTGATGCAATGAACATTGGGGTACATAAGTGTTTGCGGACAAAGGTTTTCAAGTTTTGGGTAGATCCCCATAAGGGGGATTGCTGGGTCAAATGGTAACTCCATTCCCAATTTTCTGAGGAACCTCCACACTGTCTTCCATAGTGGTTGTACGAATTTGCATTCCCACTAGTAATGTACCAGAGTCCCTTTTTCTCCACATCTTCTCCAGCACTTGTTATTCCTTGTCTTGTTGATAATAGCCATTCTAACAGGTGTGAGGTGGTATCTCATTGTGGTTTTTGATTTGCATTTCCCTGATAGCTAAAGAGGATGAGCATTTTTTCATATGTCTGCTGGCCATTTGTATTTCTTCATGGGAGAAGTTTCTGTTTATTTCTCCTGCCCACTTTTTAATTGGGTGTTTGATTTTTCTCATTCTTTAATATGGGATGTTAAGATGTTTACTTGTGATTTTTCTTGTTTCCTAAGATAGGCCTATAATGATATAAATTTCCCACTTATTACTGCTTTCGCTGAGTCCCAGTAATTCTAATACATTGTATTTTTATTGTCATTTGTTTCATATATTTTTTAGTCTCATCTTTTATTTGTTCTTTTATCCAGTCCTTTTTTCATAAGCTGTTGTTTAATCTCCATGTATATGTGTTTTTTTCTACTTTCCTTTTACAGTTGATCTCCAATTTCAAAGCTTTGTGCCTGAGAATACATTTGGTATTATTTCGATCTTTTTGAATTTGCTGAGGGTACCTTTGTGTCCCAGCATCTGTGCTATTCTTGAGAATGTTCCATGTGCACTAAAAAAGAAGGAATCATCACTTTTTGCTGGATGAAGTGTCCTGTAAATGTCAATGATGTCCAATTGCTGTAATGTGTCATTTAAAGCTGATATTTCCTTATTTATTTTCTGTTTGGATGATCTGTCCATGGCTGTTAGTGTGGTGTTTAGGTCTCCCACATTGATTGTGTATTCAGTTTCTCCTTACAAATCTGTTAGCAGTTTTTTTGTATATTTTGGTGCATCCTGGTTGGGAGCATATATATTAATTAGTGTCAAGTCTTATTGTTGTTGTATTGTGACTTTTATGATTATGTAATGTTCATCCTTGTCTTTTACTATCTTTTTAAACCTGAAGTTTATTTCATTAGATATCAGTATGGCAACTCCTTGTTTTCTCTGGTTACTCTTTGCTTGGAGTATTTTTTTTTCATCCTTTCACTCTGAGTTTGTGTTTGTCCTTCTGGCTGAGGTGTGTTTCTTGGACACAGCACATGGAAGGGTTATGTTTTTTAATCCAGTCTGCTACTCTGTGTCTTTTTATTGGTGAGTTCAGTTCATTAACATTTAGAGTGATGACGGATAAGTGAAGATTTCCTCTGGCTATTACTTATTTCTTTGTTTGTTTTTGTTTTATTTTTGTTTCTTTCTTGTTGCCCCAACTTTGTTCTATTTTTCCTGATGTTTTGTGTCAAGTTGAAGAGCCTCCTTCAGCATTTCTTGCTGGCCTTGTGCTGGCAAATTCCCTCAGCTTCTGTTTGTCTGAGAAGGTCTTTATTCCACCTTCATATCTGAAAGATAATTTTGCTGGATAATTTATTCTTGGCTGTAAGTTCCTCTCTTTAAATTTTTGAATATTGGATTCCACTCCCTCCTGGCTTGTAGAGTTTCTGCTGAGAAATCTGAGGCCAGCCTGATGGGTTTTTCTCTAAAGGTTATAGTTTTTTTTTCCCTGGCTGCCTTGAGAATTGTCTCTTTGTCTTTAGTTTTGGACATCTTTAGTACTATTTGTCTTGGAGAAAATCTGTTGGGGTCCAGGTATCTGGGGGACCTGTTTTCTTCTTGAACTTGGGGTTCCAGATCTTTCCAGATTTTTGGAAATTTCTCATCTATGATTTGTTTGAGTATGCTCTCTGTAGAATGCTCTACCCCTTCTTCTATTCCTATTATCCTGATGTTGTTTTGTCTCATGGAGTAGAATAGTTCTTGCAGAGTTCTTTCAATCCTTTTCTTTCTATATTCCTCTCTTCCTCTTTCTGAGCTGTTTCCATGTTTTGATTTTTGATATTACTAATTCTTTCCTCCATCTGGCATTTATTTCTTTTCTCACTTCTTTTATTGTATTATTCATCTCTTGCATTTCCATCTCAATCTTTCTTATGTTTTTTAATTTCTTTGTTAAATTATTCCCTTTGTTCATGGAGTTCCTTTTTTATGTCATTCATCTCCTTTTTTTATGTTGTTTATCTCAGCCATGGTGCTCTGCCATTATGTTTTCATTTCTCACAGAACCTTTAGAATGGCTAATTTAAATTCTGTCACTTAATTCAGACCCTTCTAGGTCTAAGAAGTTGTCTTGATAACTTTCCTGTTCTTTCTGAGGAGTTTTAGTTTTTAAGGCATCCATCCTGTCTGCTGGATTCTTCCTCTTTGACATGAGGGCGTTATGTTCAGTAGTGCCTAGGAGACCCAATTGGTACTTTTGTGGTGTTTTGCTGTAGCGCAGACAGGGTGGCTCTGGGGGGGCAAGTTTTGGGAGAGAGAGTGGTTGTTTATTTCTTATTTCTGGTCTCCTGCTACATTTGGAGGCAGTGCAAATCTATCATGTCCCTCTGCTTCCTGCAGTTAGTTAGTTGGTTGGGGAGGCTGTAGGAAAGGGGAGAGGCCAATAAAAGGCACACAGGGGCAGCCCCACTTTCTGCCCTGTGCTGGGGAAGGTGGGTGATGGGGCTGAGGCTGTTCCTGCTGGCTGGGGCGAATGCTATCAAATCCTGGGCCTGCTTCCATGGCCAAATTTTGGGGTGGAATCTGCAGGCTCGCACTTCTTTTAGGTCCCAGAGGCCCTTGAGCAAGTGCGTGCACAAGTCCAAAGCTGTGGGTCTGACCTCACAGTAGGAAGGCCACTGGCCCATCTCTGCAACAGGCTGGGACTGGGAGCCACAGCCCCGCGTATGAGCTGCACGTGTCCTGGCTACAACCGGCTTGCCTCCGCAGTGGGTTGGGAATGGGAGCCGCAGTCCTGCTCAAGAACCGCACACGCAGAGCTGTCAGCTGGTCTGCCTCTGCAGTGGGCCGGGAACAGAAGCTGCAGCCCTGTGCAGAAACCATGCATGCCTACACTGTGGATTCCAAGGGAGCCTAGAGCCAAGGTGTCGTCTCTGCAATTCAGAGTCCTCGCTTAGCCCTGCTACCACTCAAAAGTTCCAGAGGCTGGCTCCCAAGCTCTTTCCCCAACTCGCCACTCCAAATTCCAACTCCCCAGCCTAGTTCTCCAATGGACTCCCACTGTTCTGTCACTTTGCTAGGGTTTTTCCTCTTGTCACCTCTTGGTCTCTCCCTTCCCATGTACTACTGCACTGCTCCCAGATGATCAGCCGTCCTGTTGTGATCCGTCTTTGCTCTCTCCCCTCTCTCCCATTCGCCCCCTTCTCTCCAACCTTCAGGTATTTACTTGCAATGAGTGGATTTGTCAGCTGCCTTTTTTTGTCACTCAGGGTCCTCTTTCTTGGCTCCTGGGTGACTGTTCAATAGTGTTTTCTGGGAGAGGCTTTAGGGACCTCCTCTCCATTTGCCACCTTTCCCCAGTTCTCAATTACTCTTTTTAACTTTTTCCAAGTCGATATCTAAACTTTCTGTTCCCTAGGGAGCTTCTCCACCCTTATATGGCTGTGGTCGTTTCATCTGTATGTACAAATACAGTGTGATGCTGCTGTCTACTTCTGACAAATAAAATGAAATCAAATAAAATTAAAGAAATATTTGAAGACCAAAATAAAGTTAGAAAATATTTATTTAAACTTAAATAAATATTTAACTCATTGCGAAAATATTTGAATATTAATTGCATAATATTTAGATATGAAATCTCACTTACTCTCTTTTACTTTATTCAAGCCAATACCTAAACTTTCAGTGCCCTGAAGAACCTCTCCACCACTCTATAGCTGTTGTCTTTCAATCTGTAACTATATATACTGTGTGATGCTGCTAATTATGGCAAGTGTAATGAAATGAAATGTGATAAAATATTTGATGACTAAAATATAGTTATAGACAAAATCCATTTAAACTTTAAGTAAATATTTAACTTGCTGCAAAAATTCTCAAAAGTCAATTGCGTAGTATTGATACTATTGATACATATCAATATGAATGCTTATTTACTCCCTTATAATTTCTCTGAGCAAATAGCTAAACTTCAGTGATTTATGGAGCCTGCCAACCTGTATAAAGCTGTTATCTTCTCATCTGTGCATACAAATACAGTGTGATGCTTCTGTGAAATTCAGGTAAATGAAATAAAATGAAATCTAATGAATATTTCAGGATCAAAATACAGTTACACACAATACCTATTTGAACTTTAAATAAATATATAGCTTGACTCAAAAATATTTGAAAGTCAATTGGATAGTATTTAGAAATAAAGGTTCAATTATTTACTATTACTTTCTAAAAGCAAATACCAAAACTTTTCATGTTCTTGGGAGCCTTTTCATAATTATTATGCTTCTTTCTTTCCATCTGTACCTACAGATAAAGTGTGATTCTGATGTCCATTTTTGAAAAATTAAATGAAAGAAAATGAAATGTAATAAAATGACATGAAAGAAAATGAAATGTAATAAAGTGAAATGAAATGAAACAAAATATAATATACAAAAAGTTTAATGTAAAATATTAGTTAAAAGAAAGAAAATGAAGTGACATGGCATGAAATGAAAGAAAATTAAATATTTCAGGACCAAAATATAATTACAGACAATATTTATTAAATCTTAAAAAATATACTTAAATTGCTGTGAGGTTATTTAAAACTTAATTGCATAGTATTTAGGAAGTCAGGCTCAATTACTTTCTTTTACTATCTCCAAGCCAATACTTAAACTTTCAGTGCTCTAGAGAGTCTGTCTACATTTATAAGGCACCATTTTCCCTCTGTATTTAAAGATAGAGTGTAATGCTGCTGCCTACTTCTGAATAATAAAGTGAAATAAAAAGAAACATTTCAGGACCAAAATATAGTTAAAGCAGAAATCTATTTAAACTTTAAATGTTTAATTTGCTAGAAAAATATTTAAAAATCGGTTGCATAGTATTTAAATAGGAAGACTCAATTACTCTGTTTTAGTTTCTGCAAGGTAATACCTAAACTTTCAGTTCTCTAGAAAGCCTGTCCACAATTCTAAGGTTGCTGTCTTTTCATCTGTACCTACATGTTCAGTGTGATGCTGATGTCTACTTTTGGAATATGAAATAAAATGAAAATAAATGACATGCAATAAAATATTTAAGGACCAAAATATAGTTACAGGCAATATTTATTTAAACTTTACTTAAATATTTAAGTTACTGCAAGAATATTTGAAAACCAATTGCAGAGTGCTCAGATATGAGGGGTCAGTTAAAGTGCATTACTTTTTCCAAAGCAATACCTAAACTTTCAGTGCTCTAGTGAACCTGTTCACCTTTATTAGGCTACTGTTTTCTCATCTGTACCTAAAAATAAAGTGTGATGCTGCTATTTACTCCTGACAATGAAATAAAATGAATTAAAATGAAATGAAATAGAATAAAATGAAATCATATGAAGTGAAATGAAATATTTCAAGATAAAGTATAGTTACAGACATAATTTATTTAAACTTTAAGTAAATGTTGTACTTGCTGCAAGAATGGTTTTTTGTTTTTTTTTTTTTTTTGGTTTTTGGTTTTTTTTTTGGTTTTTTGGTGGGTAGCTCCCCAGCTGGGAATCGAATCCAGGCCACAGCACTGACAGCACCTGCGCTGAAGCCTTAAGGGAACTCCCTGCAAGAATGTTTTAGAATCAATGGCATAGTATTAAGATAGGAAGGCACAATTACTTCCTCTTACTTCTTTGAGCTAATCTCTAAACTGTCAGTGCTCTAAGAAGTCTGTCCATTATTATATGGCTACTGTTTTCTCATCTATACCTACAGATACAGTGTGATGCTGCTGTGTACTTTTGACAAATGAGTAAAATGAGATAAAATAAAATAAAAAGAGAAAAAGAATGAACAAGAAAAAATAAAATGAAATAAATAAATGAAATGAAATAATTCAAGACCATAATGATGTTAGAAAATGTTTATTTAAACTTTAGGTAAATGTTTAAGTCACTTCAAGAATATTTGAAATTCAATTGCATGGTATTTAGATAATAAGGCTCAATTATTTTAAAAATTTTTCAAGCTAATTTCTAAAGTTTTAGTGTTCTTGAATTCTGTCTTCCCTTTTAAGGCTGATGTCCTTGGATCTGTACCTGCAGATACAGGGTGATGCTGCTGTCTACTTCTGGCAGATGAATTAAATGAAGTAAAATAAAATGAAATGACAGGGAAAATAAATATAAAAATTAAAATAAAATGAAATGAAATAAACAGAAATGAAATAAAGGAAAAAAATAAAAAATATAAAAGGTAAGAAAATAAAAACAAAGAAAGTTTAGTAAATGAATTGAAAAAATAAAAGGAAAAATAAATAAAATAAAAAGATAAATGAAGTGAAATACTTCAAGACCAAATAATAGGTAAAATGTGTATTTTTAAACTTAAGTAAATGTTTAAATTGCTGCAAAACTATCTAAATATTAATTGCGTAGTATTCAGATATAAAAGCTTTCTTCAAGTCAATATCTAAACTTTCAGTTCTTTAGGTAGTCAGTCCACACTTATAAGACTGCTGAGTTCTCATTAGTATCAACATATACATTGTAATACTACTGTCTACATCAAACACATATCATTAATGATATGAAATGAAGTAAAATAAAATGAAATAAAATAAAGTAAAATATTTAAAGACAAATATATCATTATAGACAAAATTTATTTAAACTTTATGTAAAATTTTAAGTTGCTACCAGAATAAATTAATGTAAATTAATTGAATAGTATTAAGATAGTAGGTTGGGGGGCAGAAGAAACAATATTTAAGTTGATAGACATTACAGTGAGGGAAGAAAACTAAACAGTAGTAAATATCATGTCTGAAGATTAAGTTAGTGAACTTGCCATTGTGTGCTGATTTTGGCAGCACTGTACAAACAACTCAGTAAGTCACAACCTTAATAAATTTTTGTTTCATAGCCATGTTTGTGGTGACACATAGTAGTTTTTTGCTGACTAGCATTCATTATTGCTGCATATTTTTTGTGTGTCATCATGAGAATGTCAGATTTTGAATTAGAATAACAAATGAACATTAAATTACTTGTTAAAGTTTGCAAGAGTAAAAGTGAAATAAGGGACATGTGAGTCCAAGTTAATGGGAATAATGCCATCAAGAAAAACTGCAGTTTACAATTGCATTGAACATTTTTCTGAGAAGAGAGAAAATGTCACTAATAAATAGAGATCAAGGCAGCCAATAACAAGCAGAACTAATACAAATATTATAAATTTTATCAAATTGTGCCTCAAAATTTTCAGCTGATTCTGGTGAGCATAGCAGACAAGTTAAAAATTGATATAAAAACTGTTAGGAAAATCTTAAGTGAAATTGCTGGCATAAGCAAGGTGTATGCAAAAAATGGTTTTGAAGGAACTCACTGATAAAGAAAAGCAAAGGAAAGTCATAGTTTGCCAAGACATTTGGAGAAAAAAAATGATGTTTTAGGCATTGTTATCACTGATGATAAAACATGAGTGTACAAATACAACCCTGGGACAAAGTATCAAAAAGCACAGTGAATGTCAGCAAATTATTCACAACTAAAAAAGTGCCATCAGTCCAAATGAAGAGTCAAAACAATGTTTATAACCTATTTTGATATTAGAGGAATTGTTTATTACAATTTTTACCAACTTGACAAATGATCAATCAGGTTTACTTTTTGAAATTCCTGAATAGGCTGCATGAAAAGTTAGACAAGAATGAGCTAAAATCTTTACCAACAACTCATGGCTCTTACATCACAAAAATGCACCAGCTCACATGGCACTGTCTATGAGAGGGTTTTTAGCCAGTAAACAAATAGCTGTATTGGAACACCTTCACTACTTATGTTATCTGGCCTTCAATGACTTTTTTCTATATGCAATGATAAAGATAATATTGAAATAATGATATTTTGATGACATTGAAAAAAATTGATACAATGATGGCTCTGATGGTTATTTTTGAAAACAAGCTCTAAAATAGCTTTGAAGGGTGAACTAGGTGCTCACATTGGTGCACAGCTTTTCATGGGGTGTACTTCAAGAATAACTGGTAATATTGAACATTGAATTATGTAGCCCTTTTACTATAATACGTTTGCTAATTTAATTGTCAGACCTTAGTATGCCAACGTGGGTTATATACATGCTGTATAAGGGCTACACCTGCAATTTTAATTAGTTAATTAAGCAATGTTTTCATAATATGATTTATTAATAATACAAAACAATGCTTTGTACTTTTAAACCTGTCTTTACAAATTTTATTTAAAAATATACTAATTGGGAATTTCACATTTTTTCGTTTGTTTATATGTCATATAATTGAAAGTTTTTAAATTAAATTTATTAAGGTGACATTGATTAGTAAAATTACATAGGGTTCAGGTGTACAGTTCTATATCATCTATGTGTTGCATTGTATATTCAACACCTAGGGTCTTTTTTAATTCTTATTACCATCTATTTTAATTTTCCTGACCCCTTCTTCACCTTTTTCTCTGGGAACTAACCTAAGTTATTGTCTGTGTTCAATATCTTTTCCTGTTTCATTTGTTCATTTATTCTGTCCTTTATATTTTACATGTGAGATCATATGTTATTTGTCTTTCTCAGTCTTACTTATTTTGCTTAGCATGATACCTTCTACTTCCATTCATATTGTGGCAAAAGGTAAAATTTTATTTTTCACTTTGGCTTAAAAAGATTCAATAATGTAAATATGCCACAACTTCTTTATCCAATCATTTGTTCATGGACATTTAGTAGTTTCCATATCTAGGCTACTGTGAATATTGCTGTAATAAACATAGAGGTACATATACTTTATTTCTGAATTAGTGTCTTGGATTTTTTTTAATAAGTATGCATAAGTGGAATTTCTAAAAATTTTGTTTTACAGCAAGAGAAATTATCAACTAAACAAAATAACATCTTACATAATGGTAGAACATATTCACTAATGAGCCATCCAATTAAAAAATGTTAATATTTAAAATTTATAAAAAACTCATACAACTCAACACTGAAAGAACAAACCAATTGAAAAATTTGCCTAAGACTTGAATAAACATTTCTTCAAAGAGGAAAAATAGCAAATAGAAACATAAAAATGTGTTGAACATTATTAATCATCAGAGAAACTTAAATAAAAACCACAATGAGATACCCTCTCACTCTTGTAAGAATGGCTATCATCAATAAACTGACTACCAACAAGTGTTGGCAAGGATGTGAAAGAAAGGGAAACTTTTTGCCCTATTTGTGAAATGCAAATTCATCCAGCCACTATGCAAAACAATATGGAAGTTTCTGAAACAATTTTTTAGAAAAAGTACATTTCTAAATATTGAATGTCATTTCTCAGCAATATTTGGCAAAAGGTCTCATAGTAATGTAAAAGTAATTTTTCAAAAAACAACACCCATTGCTTCACTAAACCAAGTGGTGTTTTTTACCAACTAAAATTTTTGTGACAAAAGTGCATAACTTTAATTCTGGGAAGATAGCCTATGTAACCACCTTTCATCAAATTTATATAAAATATGTAAGTCTAAAAAAGATAAGAGCTATGTGATTTCACTTTCTTTAAATATTACAAACATAAAAACTAACAAAAAATGATCTAAAACTAACAAATAGCAAATCCACAGATACAGATGAGATGGTAACCAGAGGGCAAAGCAATTAGGGGCAGACAACAAAATATGTAAACAGTACTGTGAGGGAAGAAAACCCAAAACAGTGAAGAGACCATGATTAATTATACCAATGCTGTGTCATCAAGTTGTAGCCTTAAAATCTCTATTAGTTAATCAATAAATGTTTCCAAGATGTAATTCATCTTAGAAAACTGAAAAAAAAATTTTGTAATTCTAAACTTACTTCACAAATTTTATTTATGATAATGATGTGATAAATTAGAAATTTTACATTTTTATATTTTGAACATAGTTTCTCAGCTACATTTGGCAAAATGTATTATAGTGTTCTAATAATAGTTTTTCTAAAAAAATAGTTAATGCTTTATTAATCAGTGTTATGATGCTTATACACTAAAATATTTGAAACCACAGTGATTAAACTAAAAAGTAAATAAGAATAGTGTAAAGCAGTTTTTTACACTATAGTTTTGGACACTTAAACATAAAATTGTCATTAGTTTTTTAGAGCGTAATCATGTATCTTCAAATGATAGCTGTTTGGCAAATACAAAAGAACTTATTTGGTAAAGGTTCAAAGACTAACTTTTCAGCACGGTGTCATTTCTCTCAAGTACAAAACTCTCATAAGCTGCAATAAAATGTACTGTGGACACATAGTTATGTTCTGACATAAACCACTGGATCTGAATATGCCTTAAATTCACCTCATGTCATACCACCATTTACATAACAGTGCATTGTTTTAAGTGAAAAATAATAGAAAATTTCTAGATACAGTGCACTTAAATGATGTACAGCCCATGAAAATTAGAAAACAGAGGTCTGAAAACTGTCTTTCAAAGTAAGCATGAATCTTTACCTATACAGTTTTTTCAAGATGAAATTCCCAAGTTGCTGAAAAGTATCCCCATCATTCAAACTTGTTTTTTATTCCTTGAATTGTTATTCACTATAATTGTAACAAGTGCTCCTGAGGCATGGGGTTACCCAAAATCTGTGTTCAATTTCTTTTACAAGGGCTACTTAGTCACAAAATTTATTCAATTATTACTTATTTTTAGCACATTATGGGTAGAGAATCATGAATTGCAGAATATTTCACAGAAAAATAACTTTCTATATATATATATATTTTTTTTTAATTCATTTGTATTGTTAGACTTATTGGGGTGACATCTATTAGCAAGGATTACATAGGTTTCAGGCATACAATTCTACAGTGCATTGTCAACTTGTTGTATAATAAGTTCACCACCTAATGTGACTTCTCTTTCCATCACCTTATATTTAGCTTCCCCCTCCTCTCCTACCCCCTCCCCTTTCTCCCCACCCTAACCCACTCGTCCCCAAATAAACATTAAACTATTGATTGTGTCCA